>JARQOC010000008.1:50004085-50167761 GCA_033576535.1 Allobates femoralis | reverse complement strand
TATAGTCTATTGTAATGGTGGGCCATTAGGGTTCTCTAGTTGGAGAGGCAGATGGAGGTGATACTGCTGCAGGTCTTTTGCAGCCTGTCCGGCTGCCTGGTGCAGTAAGAAACAGTCTCACGCCCAGCTTCTGAGTTCTGTACCCGGTTTACTCAATGGTTTCTTTAGCAATGCTGCTGGGTGCTGATCTCTGCCAAGCTTCGATCCAGATAGTTCTCTACGAATCGGGATAGCTCATCCAAGACACCCCCTTTTGTGATCCTTTCTCTCTTGGGTTGTTCTCCCAGCGCTATCAGTCCGCCCCTCTCCTACTTGCCTCTGCAAACAGAGCCCCAATCTGGCAGCCACGGGCCCTGTTGAGCAACTGATACCTAGTCCCATGGCACTAGTACGGCTACCTTCTTGGCGGATGTGTCGGGTGTCGGCCACAGCTCCTGTAGATCTCGTGACCTCCGGTTCTGTGGTTGGAGCATTGAGTCTCCTCACCACCTCAGGGTCGGTCCCCTGGTTCCCAACCAGCCCTCAGTCCGACTCCAGTCAAACTTGGATTCGGGAGCACAGTTGACTCTTTCTCTATCACTGCCCGTGCCCCTGGGGCTCCCTCTTCCTTGCTCATTTGCTGTTGTTCTCTTGACCCAGGACGAGCTCCTCACCTCTCAAGTCCTCCTGGTCCTATCTCCTCGCTCAACTCTCCCACTTTCTTCTCCTACCAACCCGCACTCATCCCTTTTTCTTATTTCCCTGACTGAGCCCTCCCTCTATTGGGTCCGCCCGTCGTCCCCGGGACCGGGTTCTAAGGGTGCGTTGGGTGCCTGATGGGTGTCTCGGACTTACCATCCCGTTTCCCTAAGAACAGGGATACTACACCCGTGGAGTGGGTGCAGTACCCCTTGTGGCGACCGAACCGCAGGGGCGCCACAGAGTGAATACAGAATCACCTGCCAATTGAAGAAGATGTGGCTGGAAAAAATCCAGGCAGAGATGTGACATAGTCTAACTAAAGCCATATAAAAACACAACTTACCAGAAGGATTATAAGGAACGCTAATAAGGCCTAGGCAATATGCCTACTTTATCCAAATTCACTATGTACTCTACCCTTTGTTATAAAATAAAGCACTGTATTACATAAGTGGACGTTCATAAAAATATATCTGTTAAACAAAAATTTTAATAACATTAGTCATTGCCAAAAGTAAACAATGGTACTAATAAAAATGTCACCCCATCCCACAAAATACAAACCCTTACATCACTCTGTTGGCAGAAATACAAAAAAATTATAGCTCTCAAAGTATACAAGGGCATCTCAATGAATTAAAATATCATCAAAAAGTTAATTTATTTCAGTAATCCGATACAAAAAGTGAAACTCATATATTATATTGAGTCATTACAAACAGAGTGATCTATTTCAAGTGTTTATTTCTGTAAATGTTGATGATTATGGCTTACAGCCAAAGAAAACCCAAAAGTCATTATCTCAGACAATTAAAGTACAGAGGATGAAGTGTCTGAGAGATAAAATATGACCTAAATAGCTATCAGAGGCTTCACCTTGTGTGGTTGTGAGAGTCACAACCACTATAAAAGCAGATCACGGCTGCTGCAGTCCCCAACGTGGTGCATATAGAGCAGGGAGGATGAAGGGTTAAAAACCACGCTGCCGTATTCCACGAGACATCAAAGGGTGAATATAATATTGATTTATTAGTTCACATGTTTCAGGGCTCCCAGGCCCCTTCCTCAGGACAAATCGATATCATATTGCCGTGTTTCAGGGCGTTTTAGGGAGTCCTGAAATGTGTTGACTAATATATCAATATTATATTTACCCTTTGATGACTTGTGGAATACCACAGTGTTGTTTTTAACACTTCATCCTCCCTACTTAAATGTTCTAAAATAATGACTTTTGGGTTTTCATTGGCTGTAAGCCATAATCATCAACATTAACAGAAATAAACACTTGAAATAGATCACTCTGCGTGTAATGACTCTATATAATATACGTGTTTTACTTTATGTATTGAATTACTGAAATAGATTAACTTTTTGGTGATATTCTTATTTATTGAGATGCACTTGTAGCAATACAACAACTTTTTTTGTACAAAAAAAAACAAGTCCTCACTCAGGTCCATCATCTGTAAACAAAAATATACGGGGCTTCCATGTTACTGCTAGCACAAAGGAAAAGCACTATGGCTCCCACCATTTCCCCCCAAAAAAAAAATTCGGCCACATCTGTGGTCACAAATACCCTCCCTTCTGAGACCCACAATGTTCCTGAATCACATTTAGTGTCCATGTTTGGCATTTTTGTAGAGAAGTCCACACAATTTATGGAGTGCATGTTTCTAGAAGCATGAGCTGGACACAATGTATGGGCACTACAATGTATGGGCACTACAATGTACTGGACACTACACTGGCAGATTTGCAGTTTTCACTTCGCAATATCCGCTGCTGCTTGTTTCTGGAAAACACCATGGTGTCAAAATCATTGGTATACCTGTAGATAAATTCTTAGAGGGGTGTAATTTCCAAAATGGGGTCACTTGAGGGGTGAGTCTACTCTTCTGGCACTTAGCGGCTCTATATATCTGTAAACTATTGTACAAAAATTTGTACTCCAGCTCCTCAAACTGCATAATGATAAAGACCTGGGAGGGTGAAAACATAGATCTATGTTGATTTATGTCCTTGTACCGCTAATATTTTGCAACATGTCTGTAACATGCCTGCACAATAAATGAACAATCTGCATCCTTAATCTATAAGGGGTACTTACATGAATACAATACCAGAATAACCAGTGTTGAGTTTTTGAAGAGAATTTAGAGACATTCTGCTCAGTTTCAGCTCCAACTGAGCAGTATATTGCCAAATACTCCTCATAACCTCCAAATTCTAAGTATCGAGGATTTTTAAGTTTTAAGATACCCATGAAATATGTTTTGAATCTGTACAAGATCAGAACCACCATCAGCACATGAATGCAGTGCCACAGCCACAATGAGTACATGGATGCAGCAGCAGAACCACAGTCAATACATTAATGCAGTGCCAGAACCACTGTCAGTACATGAATGCAATGTCAAAACCACAGCCAGTACATGATTGCAATACCAGAACCACAGTCAGCACATCAATGCAGTGCCAGAACCACTGTCAATACATGAATGCAGTACCATCAGTATATGAATAAAGCACCAAGCTTAGTACAGTGATCAACGTCAATGTCTCGTCAGATCCATGTACAATTGTAACGTATGAACCTACAACTGCCAGTATGTCTTGAACAATGGTAATGAGATGCTAGGAGTTTTTGTAACAGTCATCATCAGATTACGGACCATACAGGAACCACAATATGGATTGAATCACATTAGCATATGGCATCCGATGGGAGAGTGCAGGCTCTGCTGTGAGTGTCATGTAACTGTGATCCAATCCTGTGATTGGATTACAGGTGCAGAGAAAAGGAAAGATTAATCTTTCCATCTCCTCCATTGCTTGTCTGATGACATCCGAGTGAAGTGTGACGTTTCCCTTGCACCCATAAATTTGTATGACTGCGAGTGAGCTAAGACTCACTGATAATCGCAGCATACTGCAATTTTTTTCTCAGTTCCATTAGGGCTGAGAAAATAAATCATAGGTCTGTTCAGCCTCATTACTTAACATTGGGCTGAGTGCAATGCAAGATTTTCTTACATTGCACTCGTGAGAGACATAAGCTACTGTGACTTTACCCTACTGATAAGATACAGGAAAGATCACAAATAAACATTTACATCCAGGTAGCTTACAGATTACTTTTATAGATCACTATTATTATGCATTGTTAATAAAACGTCTTTAATTCATGTTGTTCCCATCTATTTTGTCTCCATGTAGTACAGAGTCCATGAGATTTCATGTCCAGAGCTTTTCTCTGCATACTTCCCTCTTCTTAACATGGTGCACTTAAAAATAAAAGTATAATTATGATGTGCCATAAATATAAATATCTCCCATGCAGCGCTTCTGAATAAATAATTGCTGTGCTTCCTGCACAAAATATCCCACAGACTGCCCTGCTCCAAAATTTCCTCTCCACACTGTCTGTTTGCAAACCATCCCTCCCACACTGCCCCTCTGCTAAATATCCCCCCACCCTGTCCCTCTTCAAAATATCCCTCCCTCACATTGCCCCCTCCAAAATAGTCCCCTACACTGCTGCTCTTCAAAATTTCCCCCCATGCTGCCCATCTGCAAAATATCCCCTCAGCACTGCCCCTCTTTAAAATATCTCTCTCCCACACTTCCCCTCTCCACAATATCAATCATCACACTACCCCTATGCAAAATATTCCCCCACACTGCCCCTCTCAAAAACATCCCCACACTGCCCCTCTCAAAAACATCCTCCCACACTTTCCCTCTCCAAACTGTTCCCCCACACACTGCCACTCTGAAAAAATTTCTCCACACATCCTCTCTCAAAAAAAAATCCTCCCATACTGCCCCCTCTCCAAACTGTTACCCCCCAAACTGCCACTCTGAGAAATATCCCCTACACTGCTTCTCTGCAAAATATCCCCTCAGCACTGCCCCTCTTTAAAATATCTCTCTCCCACTCTTCCCTTCTCCAAAATATCCCTCCCAACACAACCGCTCTGCAAAATTTCCCGCCACACTGCCCCTCTCAAAAACATCCTCCATACTGCCCCTCTCCAAACTGTTCCCCCCCCACACTGCCACTCTGAAAAATATACCCTACACTGCTTCTCTACAAAATATCCCCTCCACACTGCTCCTCTCGAAAAATATCCCCATACACACAGTGATGACCTCATCACACTGCTGCACATCGGGGCAGAGCTGATGAATACTCCTCTGCCCTTGTCACAGTGTTCAAATGTATTCACATCTGTAATACGGAAATACATATGAATATAGGAAGGAGATAGTGAACATCTCTCCACAGGCCACATGCAGCCCACTACCTGGATGTTGTGCAGACCTGATACAGAGTAATGGATTGTTTGATTAT
Source organism: Allobates femoralis (assembly GCA_033576535.1). NCBI lineage: Eukaryota > Metazoa > Chordata > Amphibia > Anura > Aromobatidae > Allobates > Allobates femoralis. Next base: position 50,162,720 of record JARQOC010000008.1, on the reverse strand, counting down.
GATGTGCTTGAATCAGTCACTCCGGATCATACCGGGATCTGATTTTGAAGAAAAATATGTTAGTATAAACTGTTCCCATGACAAAAGTTAGAAGTGATTGAATACATTTAAATGAAATTTATAATTCTGCTCAAATAAAACAAAAATCTGCATCCAGGTAAATATGGATTTTTACATTTGCACTTCAGTAAGGAAGTGGAAGAACTCCAGTGCCACCTTTAAGCAGCTCCTCAAAGTCATAATCGCTTTCCAACAAGCTTTTAAATATGACTAAGGGATTTGTGCCAGATCAGAACCCCAAACTACAGACGCTGCGTTTTGGGGTAACTGCCCCTCATCAGTGTAGTGTGTGGGATATTCTGATCTGGCTGTGTGAGTGGGCTAAGTCTTAAAGGTGGCATTGGAGTTCTTCCACTTCCTTACTGAAGGGCAAATGTGCATATTTCCTAGAGGAGGGATGTGGCTACAATCTCCTCACCTACTTAGCTGTCTCCATAAGGTAGATAGTAAATTCCCAGACCCGATGGATTTTTACTAATCCACTTCAACAAACTGGTGGACAGTAGACTTCGAACATTGAATACAGTGTATGATATAGGAGGAGAAAGAAACAGATCACTCTGATAACTTATATTACAAAGGATTTTTTCTACGGTATTTTTATGTATACTTCTGATACTTAACTCTTTCTGTGCTTTATCTGTCCCTCCAAAACAAATTGGCTCACACACAGTCTTGATCAGTGGAAACAAATTTTTTCTTAGATTCCTTAATGGAAAATCTGAGCTATGTTTTCTCAGAAAATTGTTTGTCCTTACATTTAGTAGCCCAGTGTTATGGACAGCAGTGCCCATTTCTTTTTGCGTAGTCCTTAGTGTTGGCTATGGAATTTGTTAAGTTTCTTGACTCTCCAACTTTTCCCATGTCCAGCTGGATTCTGTTGAAGATGATCATGTGAAAGGGGTCCCTTCTACAGGAAGCCATGATTGCATGTTATGACCCCGAAAATACCTGAATATCCGCTATCCTGGGTAACATACAGAATAAAAATGTCATACCTGCTTCTCTTGGGTTTCACCATTATCTACACCACAATCATATTACTGTGCATGGAATATAAAACTATTTTACAAAGTTATTAAAGCCGTTCTCAGCATATTCCTAGCATGTGGATGTGTTTGGCTAAGTCCTTTGTACTGTATGATGCAATGGAATACATTTCTGTTTTCTGTACAAGCCAGGGTCTGGCTGGGAGTCACTAATTGTAAAACCCTATCACTTGTAGTGTATGTAATCTCACAGCAGCTCCATCAGCCAAGAAAAATAATACAAAAGAAAGATCACTGAAACACACCGAAAAGAACGAAAATGAGGCTGTGACTAGTCATGTAGAAAAAAAGGAAACAAAAACAACTAGCGAAAATTATTCAGGATAGAAGAGAACATGGAAAAATTGGATTCTTAGTCTCTAACAAAATTATGCTGTTTTGCCTTTATATACAATATACTAGCTGTAGTACCCGGCTACGCCCGGGTTAATAAATAACTGCTGTTAGCTATAACAAAATAGAATTTGAATATGTCATATTAATGACCTGTATGAAAATAGAAGCTGAGCTGTGATTGGTTGCTATAGGCAGCCTAATAAATCTCCAGCCAACAGTAAACCCTCCCCCTGGCCGGGTAGTATATGTTACCTCACACATACACATAATAGACAGCTCATGTGACTGACATCTGCCTTAATTCCCTATATGGCACATGTGTTGCACATTGGCTGTTTTTAATCAGATGTTTATGTTTGGAAAATAAAGATAGCACACGTATGAGGCGAGTTGTGTGAGGTGATTTGTGCACATCTGTGTCTGTCTGTGTGGTGTGTGTGTCCCTGGGGTGTGTATGTGTGTGTCCCTGTGGGGGGGGAGTCTGTGTTGTGTGTGTCTCTGTTGTGTGTGTCTCTTTGTGGTGTGTGTGTATCCCTGTGGGGTGAGTGCATGTGTCCCTATAGGGTGTGTATGTGTGTGTGTCCCTGTGGGGGGGTCTGTGTGGTGTGTGTGTGTCTCTTTGTGGTGTGTGTCCCTGTGAGGTGAGTGCATGTGTCCCTATAGGGTGTGTATGTGTGTGTGTCCCTGTGGGGGGGGGGGGGGTATCTGTGTGGGGTATGTGTGTCTCTGTGTTGTGTGTGTCTCTTTGTAGTGTGTGTGTCCCTGAGGGGTGAGTGCATGTGTCCCTATAGGGTGTGTATGTGTGTGTGCCCCTGTGGGGGGGTCTGTGTGGTGTGTGTGTGTGTCTCTTTGTGGTGTGTGTGTCCCTGTGGAGTGAGTGCATGTGTCCCTATAGGGTGGCTATGTGTGTGTGTCCCTGTGGGGGGGTATGTGTGGTGTGTGTCTCTCTTGTGCGTGTCTCTTTGTGGTGTGTGTGTGTGTGTGTGTATGTGTGTCTCCCTGTGGGGTGAGTGCATGTGTCCCTATAGGGTGTGTATGTGTGTGTGTCCCTGTGGGGGGGTCTGTGTGGTGTGTGTGTGTATATGTGTTGTGTGTGTCTCTTTGTGGTGTGTGTCCCTGTGGGGTGAGTGCATGTGTCCCTATAGGGTGTGAATGTGTGTGTGTCCCTGTGGGGGGGGTGTCTGTGTGGGGTGTGTGTGTCTCTGTGTTGTGTTTGTCTCTGTGTGGTGTGTGCCTCTTTGTGGTGTCTGTGTGTCCCTGAGGGGTGAGTGCATGTGTCCCTATAGGGTGTGTATGTGTGTGTGTCCCTGTGGGGGGTCTGTGTGGTGTGTGTGTGTCTCTTTGTGGTGTGTGTCCCTGTGGGGTGAGTGCATGTGTCCCTATAGGGTGTGTATGTGTGTGTGTCCCTGTGGGGAGGGTATCTGTGTGGGGTATGTGTGTCTCTGTGTTGTGTGTGTCTCTTTGTAGTGTGTGTGTCCCTGAGGGGTGAGTGCATGTGTCCCTATAGGGTGTGTATGTGTGTGTGCCCCTGTGGGGGGGTCTGTGTGGTGTGTGTGTGTGGTCTCTTTGTGGTGTGTGTGTCCCTGTGGAGTGAGTGCATGTGTCCCCATAGGGTGGCTATGTGTGTGTGTCCCTGTGGGGGGGGGTCTGTGTGGTGTGTGTGTCTGTGTCATGTGTGTCTCATTGTGGTGTGTGTATGTGTGTGTCCCTGTGGGGGGGGTATGTGTGGTGTGTGTCTCTGTTGTGCGTGTCTCTTTGTGGTGTGTGTGTGTGTGTGTGTGTATGTGTGTTTCCCTGTGGGGTGAGTGCATGTGTCCCTATAGGGTGTGTATGTGTGTGTGTCCCTGTGGGGGGGTCTGTGTGGTGTGTGTGTGTATATGTGTTGTGTGTGTCTCTTTGTGGTGTGTGTCCCTGTGGGGTGAGTGCATGTGTCCCTATAGGGTGTGAATGTGTGTGTGTCCCTGTGGGGGGGTGTCTGTGTGGAGTGTGTGTGTCTCTGTGTTGTGTGTGTCTCTGTGTGCTGTGTGCCTCTTTGTGGTGTCTGTGTGTCCCTGAGGGGTGAGTGCATGTGTCCCTATAGGGTGTGTATGTGTGTGTGTCCCTGTGGGGGGGTCTGTGTGGTGTGTGTGTGTCTCTTTGTGGTGTGTGTGTCCCTGTGGGGTGAGTGCATGTGTCCCTATAGGGTGGCTATGTGTGTGTGTCCCTGTGGGGGGGGGTCTGTGTGGTGTGTGTGTCTGTGTCGTGTGTGTTCCTGTGGGGTGAGTGCATGTGTCGCTATAGAGTGTGTGTGTGTCCCCTTGGGGGTGTGTGTGTGTCTCTATGTTGTGTGTGTGTTGAGACTCCTAAACGAGGCTCCACAGACTCTATTTGCATATTCTATGTTGTGTGTGTCTCTTTGTGGTGTGTGTGTGTGTTTGTTCGGGTGCGTGGTGAGTATCCAATGTTGGGGCTGCACCTTAACAATTATACACTTGCTGTTACTCTTTGTGTGCGTGTGTTGTGTATACATGTCCCTGTGCGTGGTGAATATCTCATGTTGGGGCCCCACCTTAGTGACTATATGCTGGTATGCGCTGTTAGTCTTTGGCGCTATCATTAAGCCCCTCTCATTCACATCTGTCAACTGGTAACTGTCACTTTTTCCCCATTATGTAGATAGTTGCAACATTTTTTGGTGAACTGGAACGCGCAGGGTTAAAATTTCGCCTCACAACATAGACTATGACACTCGCGGGGTCAAGACGTGCGACTGTGCAAAATTTTGTAGCTGTAGCTGGCAGCTGTCGATTTTCCTCCCACACGTTTCCTTTCCCTTTTTCCCCATTATGTAGATAGGGCCAAAATTGTTTGGTGAACTGGAACGCGCGGGGTTAAAATTTCGCCTCACAACATAGCCTATGACGCTCTCAGGGTCCAGACGTGTGACTGTGCAAAATTTTGTCTCTATAGCTGACAGCTGTCGATTTTCCTCCAAAATTTTTCCATTCACTTTTTCCCCATTATGTAGATAGGGCCAAAATTGTTTGGTGAACTGGAACGCGCAGGGTTAAAATTTCGCCTCACAACATAGCCTATGACGCTCCCGGGGTCGAGACGTGTGACTGTGCAAAATTTTGTGGCTATAGTTGCGACGGTGTAGATGCCAATCCCGGATATACACACATACACACATACACACATACACACATTCAGCTTTATATATTAGATATACAATATATATACGATATTATTATACATAAGTACAAACATGGGACTTTATTCAGCCCTGTGGTATATATGTATATGTATATGCGGCGCCCCTGCGGACCGGTCACCATTAGATGGCACAGCAGCTGGGATTGGTAAATTGGTCACCCAACACACACACCCAACACATTCCCGATCCCAAGTCTAGGTACTCTATGTGCAGGATAGCGGGAGGAGCCAGGTGGAGGGTGGAAAGTTAGGACAGAACCCAGTGAGGGGAGGAACCACAAGAATAAAAAGGACAGACAGACAACATCAGTGAGCAGCAGTGGAAGGGTGGAGAAGGAGAGTTGAGTAGAGGAGTAAGGCTAGGGTCACACTTGCAAAATTCTAAGTTCCCTGCGTTGTTTGCCGAGAACGTAGAATTTTTCTCTCACTACACAGTCTTCACGCGGGCTGTGTAGTGGAGAACGCGGCCCCTAGCAACCCGCTGTGTTTCCTGGATACCAGATACACAGCGGGCTGCGGGGAGTGTGATTTGCACCATGCACGCACCACACACATTGAAACGCAGCATGATGCGTTCCCCTGTGCGTGGTGCGAATCGCACTCCCCGTAGCCCGCTGAGTATCTGGTATCCAGGAAACACAGCTGGTTGCTAGGGGCTGCGTTCTCCACTACACAGCCCGCGTGAAGGCTGCGTAGTGAGATAAAAATTCTACGTTCTCGGCAAACAACGTAGGGAACTTAGTATTTTGCAAGTTTGACCCTAGCCTTAGAGAGAGAAGGAAGGGAGAACCCATCAGCCAGCAAGAACAGACTGAGAGAACCCGGACTGTGCCACTATGAGGCTAGCCCGGGTCCAGGGCTGTGAACCATGGTCACTGTAAGAAGGAGTTCAGATATGCCCGACAGTGACATTGGTGGACAGGGCTGGAACCAGAGTGCCGGTTCTGCAGAAGAGACCAGGAAGCTTTATGCCCCAACCACGAATGCCGGCGGGGTGCGTGGTCTTTATGTCCCAAGACCCAACCTCCGGTGCAGTGAAAGGAAAGCCATTGTATTAGGGCTAGGGGACCCGAAAAGTCACCCACTGAAAGCCCTTGACCGCTGGACTGTAGCTAGCATGCGGACAGACTGAACAGGCCTGAAAGGAACACGAAAGGGGGTGATGCAGACAAACCATCCCAGCTGCTAGATGACACCGGAGCTGCTGTTGAACTGCTTTAACCTGTACCATCTGCCGAGCTGGAAAGTAAACTTGGACAAAGCTCTGTTTTGTGTGAGACTTTGATTGCCGCACCTGAAAGGAGAAAGACTGATTCCACGAGCCGGCAGCAGGAGGCTGCCTGAGGGTACTGAGAACTTTGCACTACACCTACACTGACTACACGGTTGCCCTGGGGACCAGCCCTACCCGTTGAGGGCTCAATATCCCTGCTGCTAACCTTCATCATCCCCGGAGGTACCGACTGCAGCGGTGGCTACCCATAGCCATAAACCAAGGGTGGCCTCATGATTAATTTCAAAAACTGTTTTCCCCATTTCATTGACTGCCCGGGACCACTGAGCCGGGTCATGACCCCATGACATCCCGCAGGCCCCAGACGACGACGAGAGGGCCCGGTTCCCAGTACCCCACGGCCTCAATGGGCGAGTCATATATAATATATATATATATATATATATATATATATATATATATTGTATATGTATAGCATAATAGCTACATGGTAAGTCCTTTTTCCTCACTGATGGCTTCATCCCTCGTAGTTTATATCTTTGGTGTAATGGAAAATAGATTCCGGTGTCCCAGGATTCCCGGTGACTCTGTGATGATCTTGCATTTATATACCACAATTGATGTGAACCGGCAGAACTGCAGTGTGAGCCCGTGATGAAGCATGAGGTTAATTTAATGTAAGTTGAACTCCTTTTAAACAATACAAATAAGTTACACTCAGTGTTGGACTGCGCTGCTATGAGACCACCAGTAACACTAAATCCGGGGGCCACTATTTAGTTACATTCAAATATTAAAAAGTCCTTATTCAACTTCCTATGCTACTATCATGCAGTGTTCCGCTCTGCACTCATTTGGTGTTTTGCCATCTTTCTGACTCTATTCACACTGTGGTGTCTGATTAGCAACCGTATGTCTTTTTGCTCCGCCTGGGCATCGACTGTTTTGTGCTCACAGGGTTAAGTAGAAGCAGGACTAGGGTGGAGACTCATGCCTCTCCACCATCAGGAGCATCCCTGAGATAGAGTGAGTTCAGGGTTCCCTAACTTGAGGGGCAGATCAGGTGTCCTGGTTCCCTTTTTACACTACGGGCCTTTTCACATCTAAGGCTGGTCTGTGTTTGCCTGCATTTACCACTAAAAACGCATCCAAACACATGCGTTAACGTGCCCAAAGGGTGCAATGCAAAACGCATGCAAAGACACGTGTGTTTGCAAAAATGCAAATTGCATGCATTTTTGCAAACACAGCCAAAAACACAGGCTGCTGCGTCTAGGGCTGCGTTTGTAAAAACACATGCATTTTGCATCGACGCATGCATTTGGATGCGTTTCTAGTGGTAAAAACGTATATAACCACAAATGCCGGCAAACGCAACCCAGCCTTAGATGTGAACTAGGCCTAAGTCATCTTGACAGCTTCTATATAATTGTACACTAGGTAGCTTGTTAAATAAATAATGAGACATTACCCTTTTGGGTACATACAGAATCAACTATCCAAACAGAGATCAACACTCTAAGGCTGTGTTCACACTGGGCGTTTTTGGGCTGTTTTTGCTCATCAGTTTTTGTAGCCAAAACCAGGAGTAGAGCAATCAGAGGAAAAGTCTAATAGAAACACGTCACCACTTCTGGATTTAATCACCCACTGCTGGTTTTGGCTACAAAAACTGTTGAGCAAAAACAGCCCAAAAACGCCCAGTGTGAACACAGCCAAAGGGTCCATAAAAGTATAAAAAAAAATCTTTATTGATCCATAAAAACAAGGTGAAAGAGCTAAAAGGTACAAGGGCAATGAGAAAGCAAAAGGTATTGACTAAGGTCCACGTAGGATAAAACCACGCTGCCTTGTGCTTTCTCTATGCCCTTGTATATTTTAGCCCTTTAATCTTGTATGAACCAATAAAAGTTTTTTATACTTTTTATGGACCCTTTGAGTGCTGATCTCCTTTTGGACATTTGTATCTTCTGCAGTGCTTGGATCATGCACCTGTCATGTGAGCTGATTACCCCTTTCTTCTGTATCAACTGTATTGTGCTAGCTACGGTATGTTCATATATAGGGGTGAAGGCCCACCGGGGAATTCACCAATCCTTAGCCAGTCCAAGCCTGGCAATAGTCATTTATCATAGATGTACCTAATGAAATAGAAAGAAAAAGTAGACAAACAGCAGATATACAGGGTTCAATACTTGAAATTCTTCTGCTAAGAAGCTTTAGGTTATTTGCATACGGCTTATTAAAAGTGCTCATAACAAATAATTCATGCACTACAATATTAAAATGAATTGTGCATATGTTCAAGGTTTGAGTACACAGATTTTTTTTTTACACTTTCAGAAGCTAAACTTTTTCAGGCTGAATCCACCTCAGGAAATTATCCTTTTTCAGGGGGTTTTTGAAAAGTTTTTATTTTCCAGAAGCTTTTCCTGAAGTGGTTTTAAAGAAGATCTGCTGAGCTTTGGAAGAGTGTTTTCTGAAGCATTCTTGGTGGGCTTTTGATTGAATGCCATGTTGGGAGAGTTTTCATAACCGTTTCAGGAAAAAAAAAGCATCTAAACTCACACATTGCGTCAATTCAGGTGGATTTCACACTAAGGCCGGAGAAACACTATGCGAGATGCGTGTGAGATACTCGCATCAGTCTCACATGACTCACCCGAAATGGGCACCGCCTCTTTCAAGAGGAGTGCGTAAGCTCCATAGAAACACAAGCAGTTGACGCGCTACTATTCAGAGAGATGGCGTCCTTTCTGGGTGAGTCATATGAGACTCTTGCAAGTCTCTTACATGCATCTCACATCGTGTGTCTCCGGCCTAATAGTAAGAATGGACACACGGACCAGAAAATAACTCACATTGAAGAAAGAGGCACTCACCCGGTGATAGTTGATCCTCAGTGGATGACTTTAATCGGCATTAGGGTACAGGCCGTCGTCTGCACCTCTGACACCCCCTCCCCAGCACCCTGTACCCTTATGCCGATTAAAGTCATCCATTGAGGATCAACTATCACCGGGTGAGTGCCTCTTTCTTCAATGTGATTTTACCTCTCAGGCTGTTATAAGACTGTGCACCCCCGGTTCAGCTGCAGTTGACACTGCTGATACCGCTACTTTGGATCTTGAGTGATTGGTACCCCGCTATTCTGCCTCTCAAATATCAAAAAATAACTCAGGTGAAATTGCTTAAACAACAATGACCAAAATTTAGCTTTTAGGCAAAAAGCAAAAAACAATTTGGAACAAGAATGAGCCACAAAACAGTGCACAAGGAGAAAGACTACAAAACTCATGGACATAAGGCCATGCTCACACAAGTGTATTTAAAAGTCCCATTTTCACCCAGAAATACGTACAGTTTCTCATCAGAATTCTCTTCGATCTACAGTTCATAACATTTTTCCTTTTTGTACATCAGCAGTCAATAAAATGTGTAAGACCAAATATAGTTTCCTGAATTTGAATGAATCCACGTGCTTGATCTACATGGATACAATTTTTTAACCTTCTCATCAATTTCAATAGGTAAGTCTCATTCAAAACATGAGAAGACTCGTGCATGCTGTGAATTTTTTACACACTTGGTCCATGAAAAAAAGTCATACCAACAACCCAATTGAACATAATGGGTCAGAGAGATGTCTGATTTTTTCCTAGGCCTAGCCTTAGGGTGCGCTCATATCTGTGTATAAAATTGCCAAATGCAATCCGATAAAATATCAGGTTGAACTCACACAAATGTTAAAACAATAGGACCGTGTTCATCTGTGAGTTTTTTCTCAGCTGGAAATAGATAGATCTATTTCTAACAGCTATATAATGCACCACCACCCCTTTATATTCTGAGCTTGCACCCTTTAGTGCCTTTCATGTAGCACTAAAGGGTGTTTATCCTTGTATTTAGGCCAAAAATAAATAATGAAAAAAAATGACATGGGGTCCCCCCTACTTTTGATAGCCAGCTAGGGCAAAGCAGACAGCTGGAGCCTGCAGATTGCAGCTGCCGGCTTTTCTTTGGCTGGAATCCAACACAGAGGTCATTCCCCGCTATTTTTGCAAATCAATTATTTTTAAATAAATAAATAATTTGCAAAATACAGCATAGGGTCTCCCTAACTTGGAAAACCAGCCAAGGTAAAGCTGACAGCTGGGGTCTAGTGTTCTCAGGGTGTAAAGGATCATGGTTATTTGCCCTCCCCAACCTAAAAATATCAGGCATCAGCCGCCCCAGAACTGGCGTCTCCATAAAATGCGCCAATCCTGGTGCTTTGCCTCGGCTCTTTCCGTTGCTCTAGAGAGGCCACCATATTACCAATCAAATCAGTAAATAGATAAAAGGCACATACACAGAGAAAAATGCTTTCTTTTAAATAAAACACGCAGATAACCCTTTTTTAACCATTTATTAACCCCAAGCATACCCAGCACTGATGGTAATCCACAACACAATGTCCCTCGATGAAGCTCTGCTGCTCTGCTACATCGCGATAAGTGGTTATATTTCAGCTACCGCTCATCGCGAGCATGTTATTACACCCACAGGGGCGTGACAACATGCTAAAGGGTCCACTAGTTGGAGAAATAATCACCCCTCAATTAGTCAAAGGCCTATTTTGCATATCATAAATGAACTTTAGAAACACTTTTTCTAAACATTTGTATATGTATGTAAAGTAATGAAGGGACTGTTAGGCAGGTGATTTTAATATGTGCCCACAACTGTTGGTGGTTCTGGGGCACAGAGGACCCGAGAGGTCCCCTTTAATAAGCAAATTGCTTGGATCTCCATCAGAGATACATACCATCAATGACAGTTAAAACAGTGCAGTATGCTGGACTCCTGAAGGAAACCGTATGAACCCCATTACAGGCATACAAATGGTTCTTGGCACTATTGTAAATTACTTTGTTCTAGAAGAAAGCATAGAAGGAAGGAAAGTAAAGAACGAGATGTCAGCAGAGCCTTATATATAGGGAAATTGAGCAATGCCTTATTTGCTTGAGCAGCCTGAAGATAAATGTTGCAATTAGATGGATGAAATGTAACTACACAATAGAGTGCTCCTAATCCCAAAGCTGAAAAACAACTCACAAGTTTGCCCATACATAGCCACTCATTTCTAGAGGTTTGTAGAGGACTGTGTAACCTAGATCCGGAGTCATAAACACTTAATGCCATGTAAACTGTAGTCAGTGTCAGGACTGTGGTTTCTGTTACCAGTTTAATTTATGTTGGCTGTCTTTTGGTCTTTCTTATCGCAAGATATTGATTACCGTCATGTAATACAATTGTTAGTGGTTTGGCACGGACACCTATCCATTGAATAAACACAGCTCCCAGCATCTGGACTTCATTACTACATGCCACTGATGCCTTACCAGTTATGAGCATCACCTTGTGAAATGGAGCCTGTGTGTTAGTAACACAACATTCCTGGCAATATTTGGAAACATTACTCACGCAGTTCAGTGGCACTTGGCCCATGTACTAATTTATAATTGTTCCTACTTTACAACTGGAGGCGATTGTGTCGAGAAACTCTTTAAGTTGTATTTATTTCTTATTAACCCATTCACGATTAATGACATATATGTATGTCATTAGTCGCCTCCCTGTCTTTGATGCGTGCTGAGCCCACTTCTTTCCAAGTGCATGTCAGCTGATCTGATCATACGACATGTGCACCAACAGCAGCAGGCAAAGCGGAGATCTACCAGATCTTGTTAACTAGCTAAATCGCGCTGTCAAACTCTGACAGTGCAATTTAACACGTACTGGTGATGAGCACATCATTCTCCGCTACCATAGGCGGCCCTGTGACATGATCGCATGGTGCTGATGGGTTTTCATGACAGCCGGGGTCAGATGATGACCTCTGTCACTGTGACTCACTTTCTATTAATGCTGGCTGAGCATCAACGTTCACAGGAGATGATGATTTGTACAGTACAAAGGCGGTCTGATTCACAGCTCTGTGTTATTATTTTTATTATTATTTATAGTGCACTATTGATTCCATGGTGCTGTACATGAGAAAGAGTTATATACAAACAAGTTAAAAATACAATGAACAAGCTAACAGTGACAGATTGATACAAAGGGTAGAGAGGACCATGCCCTTGCGAGCTTACATTCTACAGGGCAATAGAGAGAGTGACAGTAGATTGGGTCTGCTTGGGTGGGGGTGGAGCGCCGGATCCAATGGTGGTGGAGCGCCGGATCCAATGGTGGTGGAGCACTGGATTCAATGGTGGTGGAGCGCCAGGTCCAGTGGTGGTGGAACTCCGGGTCCAGTGGTGGTGGAGTGTAGCGCCCCACTAAGAGTGCATCACAAAAGGGTACTGCACCCCTGACTGAAGGTGCAGTATGCTTTGTTTTGGTGATGAGTAGAATAAGCCTGAAGGTCCAGCACCACATGCAAACATCTAGTGTTAGAGGACCAATTAGATGCCCGTTACTAGGGTAATCGGTCTTGGTGGAAGGTGAGGCTAAGTAATAAAGCAGTGGGGAAAGCAGCAAGGAGTTAGTGCAGTGAAAGGAAGTGAGAGCAGAACAGCATTAGAAGTTGGTGAAGTGAAAAAAGAAGCTGCAGATGAAGCAGAGTTGGAAAGCTACAGAACAGCAGAGAGAAGCTAACGGGGAGGGCACCACAACCTGGTGACCCAGAAGAGAAAGAGGACAAGAACAGAACGGGTAACTGAATATCTAGCCCAGTCCAAACTACCAGCAGGAGGCGGCACAGAGAGGCAGAGGGGGAGGGAATGGCTCCCGTGAATCAAGCTGACTCAAGCCCCAGGGAATGCCCTCATGACTTTTAACAGTGAGTTTTCCTAAGGCTATATCTCGGTGTACACAGCACACAGACACATGGGGGACCCCTTCCCTGAATGCAGCAGACATGCTGCATTCAGTGCTGTATTTAGATTGCCATGCAGCAGGGGGTGACAGGTCCTCTTTAAAAGAGATGTTACCAGTGTGAGACATGTAATGTCTAGAGATGTTCAAGTTTAAAAAAAAGTCTGGGTATGGGTCCAAACTTGACTTGAACTTGAGCCTGAACCCCAACAACCATATAAGTCTATGGGGACCCACCTTTAGGACTAAAAAATGATGGCAGTAAGGGCGAGGGGGCTGGAAATGGAAGCAAAATAATGATGAAATCATACTTACCAGTCTCTGGTGCTACAGACATACTACTCCAGGTCTGCTCATTAAGCCTCAAGCATATTCACAGCATTCCCCGCCCACCCTCTGTGACAGCGTCTGTGATTGGTTGCTGCCACCCGCTCCCCCTCCTTCTTATCCATACTCCAGCCACAGGATACCTAACAAAGGGGGGAGGATTTAGCATACAGCCAAAAGCCATGACCACTAGGGAGGAGGAAAAAATACAACAACCTAGAATAGTGATGCAGTGCTGCACACATCAATCACCTGTTGCCCTGTTTTTAGGAGTTTTATAACACTTTTCTCTACAATCAAACATGTAATCATTGAAATAATGGTATGATTGCACTCAGCATCCCAGTGCCTGTAAGGAACGGGCTTTACTTTATAGACGTAAAACCTGCTGGTTGGTTCCCTTTAAAGCAAGATCTATTTTGAACATCTAATTTGAGTAGCAACAGGTAACAATGAATGTTTTTCCCACTGTTGATCACTTGCAATAAAAATTGTTCAGTTCTCATTGGAAATGTAGTTTATTAGTAGAATGTCCAAAGTCTATGTTGTTAGCATTGAAAAACCAGTACAACCAATATAAAATTAGATTTATCAACATACAACACAAAATCACCCATTTTATGGTTACTGCAGCCTCAGAGGTATTCAACCTCATCATGTCATGAGCTGCTATGAACATGATGCATAGCCGTACATCAGCTTCTGGCAGTGTTTCTTGAGAATCTTAGCCCATTGTTCATGTGCAATGATCTCCAGTTCACTGATGTTCTTAGGTTTGCAGCCAGTAAACATATTCTTCAAATGTCAACAAAGAATTTCCATGGGTTTCAAGTAAGGTGACTATGTGATGGACAATCCATACTCTTCTAGGACTTTTCATTAGTAGACTTTCAGATATACAGGTAGTTGGTATCATTGTCTAGTTGGAAGGTTCAGTTCTGCTTCCTCACAGAAGCAAGATGTTTTCACATAGAATTTGCTGATGCTTGATTGAATAAATCAAGTCCTCTATATGCTTCAGGTTTCTAGTAGCAGCAGAACCAAGGCAGTTCTATAGCATCAGCGAGCTACAGCCATGCTTCACTGTAGGCAGGGTGATCTTTTCAACATATGATTCATTCTTCCTCCTTCAGACACTGCTGATCCATAGATCATAAATGTTCTGTTTTGATTTTATGTATACCCCATTGGAGCCCACTTGTCCTGTGTTTTTGGTTCAAGTTAGGTGCATTTCTTGTCATTTAGGCATGGAGACCTTCAGGATTTTGTACATTACTATGCAAACAAGCCTCAGTGCCTTTCTGAACACATTCAAGACCTTTCCTATCTTTGTAGATCTTTGTCCTTCTTGTGCAAGGTAATAATCTTTTTCTGTCAGCAGATTTTTGCTATGTAATATAAGAGCAGCCTGATGTAGGGGCTGAGAGTCTGATTTCAGCAATGTGTCACTTACTGGTCTGTGTGCTTTTGTTTCAATAAAATTTGTATTTTATCAGCAGGAGATTATCACTAGAGGACAAGCTACCTATTGCCTCCTGATCCAACTTCATCCTCACCACTAATTAGCAACTTTGTGTATATTCAGTGTACATAAAAACTGTTAATCAATCATGTGGATGGTGTTAAACACAGCACAACAACTGACCACTGCTCGAAAGCAGAGAAAACTGTGATTCTACCATAACGTCTGCACCCAGAAAGGTTGTTGCTCCCCATATCACATTGCTATAGCAAAAACCTGCTGACAGTTCCCTTTAATTGCTTGAACCACACTACTGACAGCTAAATAGGATCTCTGTCAGAAGTTGATGTTTGGCAATACTTCTTGCTTGCCGCAACTCATAACAGCCAAACAGGGCCCTACTAACTGCTATTGATGCTTGATGTTAAGGGGTTGAATATTTCTGAAACTCCAGTAGCCATTAAAGAAGAGGTCAGATGAGTCGATGAAAAATCATGTTGATTTTATCGAAAACATTTAGAAGATTCTCATCTGTATTGTAATCTATGTGCAATCCGTGTGTCCATATTTTAGATCCATGTGGCATCTGTATTATTACATTCACAGCTATAAAGTGTACCTGATAAAATACAGTTTCTTAGGTGAATATTGGTAATGTATCTGTACTGATGTTCCATATAAGATCTGAATATTTTGGGCACCCATATCCTGATTTATGGTACTGTAGGCATAGTTCTGTATGTCTATTTGAAATCATGAGTGTGGGATGAATTTAGCACCTTGATTCCGTACCTTGTATTTATTTATGTAGGATGAATTGACGACTTAGCACTTTATATATATATCCCCTCTTACTATTCTTATTTGGCACTGTATTTCTATATAAACTCCTCTTACTATATTTTTATTTTATTATATGCCGATCATGTGAGGTTATAACATATAATATAATTGCCTTATCATGTCTGTCTGTCTCTCTGTAACAGAAATCCTGTGTCACTGATAGCTCGCGCCAGCCGCCCTTGACCAATCAGCGACGCAGGATTTCTGTTACAGAGAAACAGCAACAGGCACAGTTCGTGGCTGTCCTCCCCCTGCCTGTGCTGCTATATCCTCCCCCACCCCGCCATTTCATCCTCCGTCCTCCATCCTCCTCCCCCCCGCCGCTCCATCCTCCATCCTCTCCCCGCCACTCCGTCACCCTCCCCGCCACTCCATCCTCCTCTCCCCCACTCTGCCCTCCCCCCTTCCCGCTCCGTCCTCCCCCCTCCCCGCTCCGTCCTTCCCCCTCTTCACCGCCCAGTGTTCCGATTGCCGGTGAATAGCTGCAGGAAGAGAATCAGCGGGTCATCTGACGGGCTCTGTGTGACGTCACTTCAGCCTGCCCTGTGACATAACCCGCTGATTCTCTTCCTCCATCTATTCACCAGCAATGGGAACACTGGGAGTGGGTGAGAACAGAGCGGCAAGAAGGGGGATGGACATCTGTGTGTGTGTATATGTTTGTGTGTGTATATATATGAGTGTATGTGTGTATACATGTGTGTGGCTGTATACATGTGTGTATGCATGTGTGTCTTTGTGTGTATACATGTGTGTGTATACATGTGTGTCTACATTTGTGTGTGTTTGTATATATGTATGTGTGTCTACATGTGTGCTTATACCTGTGTGTACATGTGTCTGTCTAATATGTGTGTCTGTATATGTGTGTGTACATGTGTGTATGTGTGTGTACATGTGTGTCTGTATACATGTGTATGTGTTTACGTGTGTATCTGTGTACATATGTGGGCATATACCTGTGTGTACATGTCTGTATACATGTGTGCGTATACCTGTTTGTGTGTCTGTGTACATATGTGTATACCTGTGTGTATCTGTATACGTGTGTGTGTACATATATGTGTGATTGTATACATGTCTGTGTGTGCGTGGGTGTTTGTATACATGTGTGTTTGTTTGTCATTTGTGTGTCTATATGCATGTGTTCGTGTGTGTGTACATGTGTGTGGCTGTATATATATGTGTCTGTACATGTCTGTGTCTGCATACATGTGTTTATACATGTGTATATATCTGTGTGTACATGTGTGTATAAGTGTATGTCTATTAGGTGATCTGCAATGTCACATCATACACATATACACACATGTACATACACAAACAAATACATATATACACACATGTGGCGAGTCCGTTATACACATTTACATAGACACGCAGCCGCTCATGTTATCTACTCTATAATCGTCTAATTCTGTCTGTCTCTCTATAACAGAAATCCTGTGTCGCTGATCTCCCAAAAATAGCGGTGGCGTGCGTGGTTCAAATCCCGAGCCAATTCGCAGCTGGACTGTGCCTGTCGCTCATTGGTCGCGGCTGGCCGGGCGCAACCAATGAGCGACAGGTGCAGTCCAGGTGCGAATTGGCGCGGGATTTGAACCACGCACGCCACTGCTATTGTCGGGAGATCAGCGGCGCTAGCTGCTGATCTCCCAATGGTAGCTGCATGTTATCTCCTGCCGCACGGAGATCAGCGGTGATGCTGACGGGAGATGACCGGCTTTAGCCGGTCATCTCCCGGCTGCTCGCAGCGGAAGTACCCTGACCGGCGCTAGCGATCTCGCTCAGTGTGACACGCAGCAGCGACCAGGCCTCCGTTGTGAGATTGCTGATCCTGTCATGGACGTCAGCGGCAACACAGCCAGGAGATGACCTGCGCTAGCGGGCCATCACCCGGCTGCTCGCAGCGGAAGTACCTCGACCGGCGCTAGCAATCTTGCTCAGTGTGACAAGCAGCAGCGACCAGGCCCCCGCTGTGAGATCATTACTACGCCCTAGAGTGACAGGGTCCCAATGACTGCCATACCATTGGTGAATCACTGGTGAGATCTGACTGTTTGACATCTCACCAGCGACCACGTACTGATGCTCCAGCGATCCCTACCGGGTCGTATCGGTTGTCGGGATTGCTGGACTGTTGCTAAGTGTGACGGTACCTTACTGATCACTGCTGAGGTGTCACACATGCAGATATATTGAATGAAGCCGCGTCGCTGATTGGAGAAAATCCTGTGTATTCATTGCATTATTTTTAAATCTTTATAAATAAACTACATATATATTCTAGAATACCCGATGCGTTAGAATTGGGCCACCATCTAGTGGTATATATTTGTGTTATTATATTATGACTAGACATTATGTCAATTTTTATCCTTTGACATATATTTATTGCACATTTACTATGGCTCATTAATTATATTTCCCTATATTACTACTATTGCCTACAACAAATTATTGTTGTTTATGACTATTGTATTTTTTGTGGGGTTTTTTGTTACTCTGTATTGCCTCATTGTCTGTACATGCCCATTTTGAATTGTCAAGTGCTGCGGAACATGTTTGGCGCTATATAAATAAAAATAATAATTATTATTGTATATTTACCTACATCTATTGTGCTGCAGTCACATTCTGGTTACCATGCTTTTGCATATTTACTCACCAGTTATTTTTAAAATAAAATTTTAATATATATTTTTTATTATTACTTAATAAAAATTAGTTTTTTTTTAATTGAGTTGCACATTTTTCTACATGATGGTTTTTAAATTAAATTGCTCTTATTTGAATCGTTTATTGCACGCAACAGTAAGTTTGTACAGTTTGCCATGGAGGCTGAACAATTTTGATCACAGCTGCAGCACATCACAGAGAGATGAGCCTCTGATTCTGATCTGCACACAGTTCAGTCAGTTGCACCAAATTGTAGTAAATATAATTAATAAATCAAATCTTTTCTGTAGTAACATATGGAAGTGAAACATGGATGGGAAAGAAACAAGACAGAAGAAGAATCAACACCTTCAAAATGTGGTGCTGGAGAAGGATGTTATCAATACCACGGATGGCAAGAAGAACCAACAAATCAAGCCAAACATATCACTTAAAGCAAGGATCACCAAGCTACGACTTGCATACTTTGGACACATCATACAAAGAGAGTAATGACTGAAGGAAGACAGGATGTAAGAATAGAAGGTACAAGGTGAAGAGGAAGACCAGCAAATCGATGGGTTGATAGTATCAACATACTTGTGGAGAAGACTCTGATGGACCTATCTAGGCATGGTGAAGACCCTAGCGGACGTATATAGGCTTTGAGAAGACGCTGGTGGACCTATCAAGGCTTGGAGGAGACCCTGGTGGACCTATCTAGGCTTGGAGAAGACCCTGGTGGACCTATCTAGGCTCGGAGAAGACCCTGGTGGACCTGTCTAGGATTGGACAAGATGTTGGTGGACCCATCTAGGTTTGGAGAAGACCCTGTTGGACCTATATAGGCTCAGAAAAGACCCCCCTGGTAGACCTAACTAGGTATGGAGAAGACCTTGTGGACCTATCTAGGCTTGGAGAAGACCCTGTTTGACCTATCTAGGCTAAGATAAGATGCTGTTGGACCTATCTAGGCTTGGAGAAGACCCTAGTGGATGTATATAAGCTTTGAGAAGATGCTGGTGGGCTTATCAAGGCTAAGAGAGACCCTGGTGGACCTATCTAGCCTTGGGGAAGACTCTGGTTGACCTATGTAGGCTTGGAGAAGACCTTGTTGGACCTATCTAGGCTAAGACAAGACCCTGTTGGACCTATCTAGGCTCAGAGAAGCCCCTAGTGGACCTATCTAGGCTCGGAGAAGACCCTGGTGGACCAATCTAGGCTTGGAGAAGACTCTTGTGGACCTATCTAGGCTGGAAGAAGACCCTGGTGGACCTATTTAGGCTTAGAGAAGACCCTGGTGGACCTATCAAGGCTTGGAGAAGACCCTGATGGACCTATGTAGGCTAAGAGAAGACCACGGTGGACCTATCTAGGCTGCACAAGATCGATCTTCCTTCAGGACGTTCATCAATTAAGTCACCATGGCTTGAGAGGCTGATAAAAAATAATGATAGAAAATAAATATAACATTATCTTTTCATTCTGCATGTTGCGTTGGACAACTTATATTGTCAAAAGATACATCTGGTGAAGGGACTATGGATATTAACTCTTAGGATCCGATTGTTTCTCCCGAGAAGTTGTTTTTCGCAGCACTTCCTTATATCTGCTTCTAAATGATATTTGTTTGGCCAAGTCTCTGCATATCAGGATGAGCAATTATCTTATATTTATGGCGGCTTTAAAGTCTTGAATTGTTCCTCTTTTAGTTACAATGTAAGGGGCCTTTTTTTCCAGGAAAAAGCAGAACCTCATAGATAAGTAACTCAAGTTTGATGACCTGCCACATGTGGCATGGGCTACATAACGTTCTATGCAGATATGGAGAACACATGAAAATTCACAACACAAAACACAATTCAGAGCAGAACATCACAATTCATCCTTCACGCTAAAAGTGATCTGGAAATCCTGCTGCTCCAATATGTAAGAAAAATTGCTCCAAACCTCGAAACATTTAATTCCGGAATTTCTGGAACAAGCCCCGTCTATATGTGGAAGGAATAGTTTCAGAAGTAATAAAGCTGTGGGTGGAAGTTGGTGAATGGCAGGAAAGACGATAAAAAGGTGCGCATAGTCTTCAAAAATACGTGTTACGGTAAGTATTTAATGACATAAAAAGTCC
Source organism: Allobates femoralis (assembly GCA_033576535.1). Lineage (NCBI taxonomy): Eukaryota > Metazoa > Chordata > Amphibia > Anura > Aromobatidae > Allobates > Allobates femoralis. The sequence goes on along the minus strand of JARQOC010000008.1, from coordinate 50,142,567 downwards.
AAAATGCAGTACGCATTTTGAAGCTGACAGCGCGGCGCCGGTGTAAATACGTCACCCGGCGCCGGGTATGACACGGATCGCGTCACCCAGCCACACTGCAGCCTCGGACGCTATGGGAGAGATGGGAGGCGCGCAGGGAGGCGGCAGTTTGAATCCATGATGAAGATCACGCCTATTCAGGCGTGATATGAAGAAGAGGGGCAGCCTGGATGAGTGACTATGAATAGCATAGTCACTCATTATCATCACTAATGAGGTACTATTATAACGTTTTTCTTCAATGTCACTTGGTGCATTTAGGAGGTAAAAGGAGTGTAGGGTAAGTGTTACTATGCTGTAGGGACAGCTTTTAATAGGTTTAGAGGTGTTTTGGGGGTGACAGGATCCCTTTAAAGAGGTTTTCTGTGCAAAGAAGAAAACTTGAGTTGAAGTTTAACAGAGGGAATCCAGACAGTGTGTAATATACCTACTATTAGGATTCCCCTCTGTTTAATAGTTTGATAGTTTTGACCATCAAATGCATTAGAGAGATACACAGAAGAAACAAGTGGTCACATCATAACTTCCAGAACTGTCAAACACAGCAAAATCCTAACATATATGTGTATGTTGCTCACTGTTAGGATTCCTATTGTTATACATTCCCTCTAGTTTTGAACATCACCCAAAAATACTTTATTAATCAAACATTAATACAAATCTTTACTAACTGAGACTTTCTCCTCCATAGGGTACAAACGAATTGTGTTGTCACCAAAACACAAATGTTAAAGGGGAACTCCAGTGAGAGAAAACGGTTTAGTACAGTTCCTGCTCCTCAGCTCTGACCCCCCCTCATGGGACAGAGAATTTTCAGCCTGACAGTCTCATGGAGCAGAAAGCAGGAGCTGTGTTGGGGCATGGATGCTGGGAGCTGCAGGATCATCCTACATTCCAGTCCCCTCATTCGTCATTATAGGGAGGGGGTGTGGTCATTGGTCCCATGCTCATATTCCAATCCTGTCCCTGATATACCATGCTATGTGACAATGGGGTCCAGGCTTGAAATACCAATCATGTCACCAAGCAGATAAATGCTGTAATCCTCTGCTGTATGCATAATGTGTGCTGTTATTGTGAGGTTAGACAAAAAGGGGGGAGGGGGTGGGAGCGCATGTGAAGAAAGTTTTGAAGTGGAATTAGGCCCAGGGCTGTGTAGCCACTCACCAGAGGTGGTTGTGCAACCCTGCACAACTGCGGTCTTACGCCTGTGAATCCACCTCCGCCTGGAGGTATAGTGGAGGCACCGAAAGTTGCTCCGGGAGCTCCAGCTCCTGTCGCGATCAATGACCGGAATGATGTCACCACAGGTCCTACAACGGTGACCGTGTTGTATTGCTAGGTCATGGAACTCAGGATCTAGGATTAATGGTATCTCTTGTCCAGAGCTGCTCTTGCCAGGTGTGCACAAGTGCAAGAAGCTGAGAGTAAAAAAATCCCTGGTCTGTGGAGCGCTAGGGCTAGAGATAAATGGCACTAGGGTTATTTTAGAAAAGGTTTCTTTATTAACCTCTTACAGGCCACTACGCGTTTCTGCAGCAGAGCGCTGCCTTCATCAGGTGATGTTATTGTGAGGTTAGGAACAGAGGCAAACCATTACATTGATTGAGTCAGCTCTGCATGGTCTCCCCTCCCCCATAGGAACATGGTAGCTTCCTATCCCTCCAACTTTCAATGGATCATCATCACTTCTCATTGGAATGCAGAATGATCCTGCAGCCCCCAGGGTCCATACCCCTGACACACCTCCTGCTTCCTGCTCCTGCATGAAGCTTTCAGGCTGAAATATTATGTCCTATGAGGGAGGGGGATATCAAAGGAGCAGGTATGATTTTATTGATTTATAAGAGATCTATAGATCCTAGAACTGCAGTTTATGGCTCTGCTTAATCACGTAAGAGGGCAGGGACTGCACTAAAAAGATTTTTATCCCTGGAGTTCCCCTTTAAGAGTTATGGAGCAGTAGCTTTATTGACCACATCATGTCTGTAAATTTCTATAGGATGATATGACTATTTTGTTTATTTTTCTTTAATAATTGATGCATTTGATCATATTTTCTATGGCAAACCAGGTAAGTTACAACTTATACATAGTGACATTATATTCATTTTTTCTGTGAAATGAATGTATTAGCTTGTCTAAGTTTATCAAAATGCAATAAAAACGCATTGTGTGCACAGGGCCCAATTGTTTTCTTATTTTTTTCTGGACGATTTATTAAAAAATTAACATTGGAAATAATTAGTTATCAAGAATGGATAGTTCAGAAAAACTAATAGGACTAAATAAGCCACGGCTAAACGTAACATTGCAATATTACACCTAATGATTTCTTATGGTGTCGCATCGCAACACAAAGTCGCAAATATTCCAAATGTCCTGGATTTTATGTTGAATACAACTGCAACTTGTCTGAGAGTTGGCTTTTTTTATCCTTACTGAAACTCACAACTCTATAAGGCTCAGTTCACATTTTCCGTAATCATCCGTTAGAATGGATCCTGCCGGGAAAACGTTGTGCAGGATCCGTCTTTTTTAACATAGGAGTCTATGGACAACGCTATTTATTTTCTATTTATAACAAGTACTGTAAGAAAAAAACTAATTTTTAACAAATGCAAGAAAAACACAGGCTAAATAGCAGCCATTAGCGGATCCCTTCTAATAGAGGTGGTGTACCGATGTTTTTGGGTTACGACTTATCGAGCATTGAGGTCGCCGTGTCAAACATCGCTGCTGGGTGACGTGTAAAAGGCTGCTGGTGACAAACATTGTAATCTGTCTGAGCTTCTTCTAATTCATAGAAAAATTAGACGCATCAACTTTTTTAGTGACGTGGGCAAAAAAATGTCCCTTATTTTTATGGACAGTCAGGAATATCTGGAGCAATTGACAGCCATGACTGATAATGACAGGTGCACAATACGCTGCCCAGTAAGTCATACAATACACATGATATAGAGACAATGACTAGAAGAGGGGCTCAGACGTAAATTAGGAATACTATCAAAATATATATACCGGTATACTTCGGCACTCCATAACAATGAAAAATGAAAGGATGATTCGGTTGTATTTATTACTCAGGATCAGGGGCGTAGCTACAATAGGTGCAGGGGTTGCAATTGTACCTGGGTCCTGGAGCCTAGGGAGTCCCCAAAAATCCCTTTGGCTTATAGAAAAAGACTAATACTATTAAAGATTGGTATAAATTAAGGGCCCCGTCAGAGCTTTCTCATCAGAGCCCATGAGCTTCAAGTTATGCCACTGCTCAGGATATTAAGCGATCATAAAGTTAATGTTTATAAAGTCATATCGACGTTTAGAGTCTTTTTCAAAGAATGTCATCTATAACAAGGACATCATAAAAGAACAAAGTAAATCTCAGAATGTTTGAGATATAAAAAGGGGTGTAACCACGATAGGTGCAGAGGTTCCAATTGCATCCGGGCCCTGGAGGCTAGGGGGCCCAAAAGTCCCTTTGGCCTATAGAAAAAGACTATTGCTATTAAAGATTTGCAATATTTGGGGGCCTAATTGGAGCATCAAGCTATGCCATTGCCTATGGAAATTGTTTTTTCCAATTCTCTTGCACTCATTATATCTTTCCATTGGATTCCCCTTGGTTGAAAAAGACTCCTGGAAGGGTCGAAACGTCAGATAATGACTGTATAAAGATTTTCTTTTTGATCACTGGACATCCTGAGTAATAAATACAACCAAATCATCCCTTCAGGCAATAACATGAACATGCAAATGATTTATGTATCTGAGATAATTAATATTAATATTCTATATACAAACTGAAATGCAGGCTGAAAACCCAACACGGTCATAAGAAGTGAAGCCGATCGGACATGCGTTCTATGCAGCCGCCATACGACGTGCATTACTCGCACCAGGTACACACCTTGCCTCCTTCTTGAAGCCACGACCCGAGGTCCTTGCTAGGCGTCTTCTGTTGAGGGGTCATTTTCCTCCTGCTCTCCTCCAGGCGCACACATTATACTGCCATCCCTTACAGAGGAGTCCACAGTCACTCAATTTTTTGGAAACTGATTCCGTTGGTTAAATCCTTGCAGTCAGGAAGGACATAGAGAGTTAACATAGTCTGATGTCTTCTCCCCTGAGCTGTGGGAATGCAGAGAGCTGCTCCACCTCACAGGCTGACTAAATAAGGACATTCATATAGGAGGCAGAACTTGTCCTCAGCCTGCAAGAAATACCAGGGCTCAGCCAGCTGGGCACAGCAAAGCCCTGTCACTGTCTCTGGAGAACATGGGACAGAGATGAAGGTTTTACCGGCCAGATGTCATATTGCGAGATATAGCAGAGCTAAAACTGTCCACTTCGAGTGTAACAACCTACGCGCTATCGTGGATATTCATTTTTCATAACTCTCTAGATAACCCTAATGCCTAAGATGTTTTCTCTAAATATACCTAAAAATAAATGATCAATCTAATCTGTACAAATTGCAAACTAATTCTTCTACCACTGAAAAAGATACCATATATTACATTTCATTTTCATCCAGTCTATGTGTATAGATCCGTATAGAGCTGCTTACTCTTGGTAGTTGGATGCAATTGACACATTCAGACAGAGTTCCAGTGCAAAAAAAAGTCTACAAAACCCTGTTAGGCCCCCTTCACACCATCATGGACTGATCAGGTCCGGGGCGGTTCGATGTGAATCGGAGCCCTGGACCAGATTTGCAAGCAGAACCAGAGGGCAAGTATGCCCTCCGGTCCGATTTGCAGCCGGATTCCTCAATTGCAGCCATAGCTGCTGAAATTTTTAAGATCGCAGCTAGCCGGGAGCTAGCCGCGGTCCTCAAATCACAGCAGGGGACAGCTGGTGGTGCTGAAATTTAACAGCGCTCTCTGCTAAACTTCAGCAGGCGGTGTCCGGTTCCCGGATCCGATGTTTTTGTCGGACCAGGGCGATCCAGCACCAAAGACCCCCATGTTAGGGAGTGCCAGATCGCCCCAGATCCGGGAGGATCAGTTTTGGGCACATTTTCGGGAGGAAAATCCGAATTCCCCTGGATCCTCCCGGACAAATGGAAACCGGATGGCACATAGCTGCCATCCGGCTCCATCCGGCCCCATAGGGCTGTATTATGTCAAAATAGGGTCAGGGGCTGTCCGGACAGCCCCGGACCTGATGCTGCCACGGTGTGAAGGGGGCCTTAAAATGACAGATCTTAGAAATGCCACGGAGCCCATAGGGTGGACAGGCAGCATGACAAGATAGAGGGGTGGGGAGTGGAAAGGGTTAATGATACTGAATAAATGGGGGTTATATGCATGTCAAGTCTCCATTCAGATTGGTGGGGTAAAGAAAGTGGATAGGACTCAGTATCAAGAAGTATAAAGGAGATGGGAGGGGGCTGGTGTCCCCTCTTCTGGATCAAGAACTGACAGCCCACCCACCCGCTCTCTTTATGGTTAATATATGTGCTGGTAAATTGGTATGTGGATATATATTTGTAGAATGTGAGCCCTTGCGTGCAAAGTTGTCTATCATTGGGAAGCATTTGATTTGATGGCTTGTACGGTTCAGGATTATTGTATGTGTGATGATACCCCGGATCACATGTAAAAGCGGGGCAGTAGATGGTGCTATTATGATAATATTATGAGTATGTGTTGATAATATGGTTGTGGGAAAAAATAAATAAAAATAATATATATATATATATATATATATATTTAAACTAGATGGGTGCCCGATGCACAATGCATCGGGATTCTAGCAGAGCGAGTCTCTGACTCGCAATGGCCGCTTCGCGGCCAATGCTTCGCGCTGCTAAGGCGACTCGCCATGCCCGCTGCGCGGGCATAGCGAGTCGCCTTAGAGCGACTCGCAATGGCCGCTGCGCGGCCAATGCTTCGTTCGTATCCACATGACGACATTGACTCGCAGCGAGTGCGGTCTCAAAAGGGGCACTCGTTGCATTCGTGATTATATAATAGATATATAGCTATATTTATATATCTACTGTGTGTATATATATATAATATATATATATATATATATATATATATATATATATATATATATATATATAAAGCTGAATGTATGTATGTGTCTGTTTATGTGTTCAGAAAAAAAATTACATGGGCTTCGCCGTATTTCTGGAACCAGCCGGATCCAGCAGGCAGCGACGGGCTGCCCCCAACCCCCAGGTGCCTATTTGTACCTGGCCGGACACAAGAATATAGGGGAGCCTTTTTTTTAAATTATTTCATGAAATTCATGAATAATAATAAAAAAAAATGCGTGGGGCTCCGCGCAATTTCTATGTCTAGCCAGGTACAGCTAAGCAGCTGGGGGCTGGAATCCGCAGCGCAGGGATGCCCAAGCTTTCTGGGCACCCCCCGCTGCAAATTGCAGCCCGCAGCCGCCCCAGAAGATGGCGCGTTCATTGAAGCGCCATCCTCTGGCGCTGAACCCCGCTCTTCCAGCGGCCCTGGTGGCGGTGGCACGCTGGGTAATAAAGAGGTTAGGGCCAGCTTTGTATTATCAGCTGGCCCTAAGCCCGAAATTTATGGCGGTCACGCCAATATTAGACATGACCGCCATGAATTTCTATTAAATTGTTTTAAAAAAAACACAACACAGAGAAAATTTTTTATTAGAAATAAAAAAAAAGCCATTAGGGACTCCATCTTTAATTAAAAAAATCCTCTTCCGTCCGATGCAGTCCAAAACGCGATGTCCTCTCTGCTCATCCCTGTGCATAGATATAGATGTCTATGCACAGGGAATGAACAGACTGAGAACAATCTCAGCTCTGCTACATCAGGCAGCAGGCGGGCTCTAGGACCCTGGAGCTGCGGCAGCCAGCACACAGAGCAGACAGGACTCTTATCTGTGCGAGTTTCCCAGCGATTACTTGCAAAGTAAACGAGTCCAATGCAAATCAATGGCAAAACTAGGATTGCTTCAGGCTGAAGCTTCCGAGACACATCTGCGATTTGTAAATCGCACACTACTCGCTATTACTCGCTTCCCCATTCATTAACATTGGGCTCGCTAGACTTGCAACGAGTAGCGAGTCCCGGGCTCAGACTCGCTAGAGTCAAGCGATTCCGAGTAATTTAGGATTCGCCCATCACTAGCGAGTAGTGAAATATTCGAACTCCAATGTAAGTCAATGGGAAATGCAAGTACTTTCGCAGTGTATCTGTATACACTGTGAAAGTGAAATAAAAGTTAATAAAAGGTGTTAAAAATAAAAAAAAATAACATACTCACCTATCCGACGGCTGTACCGGGACCCAAAAAGAACACATCCGATGGGCTGTCATGACCTTAAGTCTGATGGCCAATCAGATTGCCGGTAGCGATCAGGTGGTGTGTGACGTCACATCGAAATGATTATCATGCAGGGCCAATAGCATTACCATCAGACTGTCAGATCTATTGAGATAATAATCATTTCGATGAATGAGTTCTAACCCTCCATTTAATTTAAAGTAATTTTTATATTCAATATTTTTATGATAATGTTTAAAGTGAAGTAGTACAATTATAGGAAGAACATTTTTTTGAGAACTATAATCAATGTTTTATATCACAATTTGAAGTGTTTTTATATGTTCTGTTAATTATTGATCAATTTCATCTAATGTGGGCGTTTTTAACGGATCTGACGTTTTAGCCTTTTTTTCTATGATGTCATTAAGGCAGTGTATAAACTGTCCTTTGCATGTCAACCTATAAGAATGATGCCCTGATGAAGTAGCCAGGAGGCTATGAAACGCGTTGGAGATGTGCGTTTCTGTTGAGTGAATAAAGGATTTCTATAACTTTGGTCCCTTTGTGGTCAGTGCAGAACAATCCTGATTTCTTCTTGTGATTTCTGTTTGTATTCCACGGGATCTGCAGCGGCCAGGCTTATCATAGTTGGTTGTAAAAATACAAAAAGGAGGGAGACAAGAGGCGCAATAGTGCCCTATCACTAGTGACACTGTCTGTGTGAGGTTATCTATAGGTGTGCACTCACCTGGTCCAGTTGTGTGCCCCACAACTGGCTTATGAGCATTTGGTTTTTAGCTGCTGCAGGACCTCCACCAGCCACTCGCACGTGGAAAAACGTTCAGATCTTGGGAAGATGGTGTACCACGGTCCGCGCTGCTGCCTCAATGGAATCACAAGGAATGTAAAGTTCCAAGAAGTCACAAGGAATTCAAGGTTCCAAAAGTAACACTCTCCTTTATTCCACCAACGCGTTTTGGCACCTCTCCTGGCACCTTCATCAGGGTATACCCTTTTCTCAGGTATGAGTTGCGCGTCTGGGCACATAGATGGGTTACTAGAACCCCATTTACATTATGTGTAAGCCGGTGGGCACAATTTAAAATGCCCAAACGGTGTGACAGGTTCCCTTTAACATTTCTGCCGAATATTAGAAGATGCTGTGGGACCTGTGTGATGTCACGATCATGTGACTATAATAGGCGGCGCTAAGTCTCCATAGCCCTTAATGATTTTGCTTTCTTAGCTCCACTCACTAGGACATCACACAGGTCTTCTATAAAGTGAAGCTTTCAGTGAGTTAACTATTAACCTGCCAGAGTTACTACATCCTCCAACGTGACTACACACTGCCTCATTTACATAAGAAAATGTAAGTGTATAAATGCTTTTTTTCATCTTTAACATTACACTGAGCTCAAACAGGGATGGTTAGACTAGTCCTATGAAGCTGCAGGTAAAGACAGTATAGCTGGGGGGGGGGGGGGGTGTAAACCACCTGACAGGTTCCCTTTAAATTTTGAGATTCTCTCTGACTCGGTTTGTTTAGTAGATGCTGGGCATTTTGGTTGCTTTGATTCTCCTTTTCTGTGACACTAGCTAAACTGTGATGGGACCGCACCCAGTCAGCAGGGTATGCAGATGGGAATGAGCCAAAGCTAAACTCTGAAGCATTTTTGTTCTTCAAAGCATCATCTGATACAGTGTGTTAGAGATGTGTTTCCCTTACATTTTCACAAGTTCTTCCTCTTTTGGGTTTCATTCCTGAATTTAGCTGCATACAGCTGTAACCAGAAGTTTAGATTATGTAAAAAGACACATAAGCATGTTTTTCTTACTGTTAGACATGAAATCAATACACCTTTCCTGTTTTAGGTCAATTAAGATTGCCTTAATTATTAATGTTTACCAAATGCCAGAATGAGAGAATGTTTTAAGACATTTTTATTAATTTCTGTAAAGTCACAAGTTTACATATATTTCATTAGTATTTGGTACCATTGCCCTTAAATTGTATGACTTGGTCAAATGTTTTGGATATCCTTCCACAAGCTTCTCACAATGGTTTATAGGAATTTTGGAACAGGGTAAGAGGATGGGCTTTTTTGCATTTTCAATGCATAAAACACCCTACTGTGCCCCCCAGAGAGAGCCCACCATTCAATCTGCTCTCACTGGTGAGTCAACTCCCTTTGCGTACTGAAGTGAGCTGGTAATTAGCGTCAAATTGTTTATGATCAACCCATCACTCAAGAGCACCAGTGCTATTCACCGAGTAACGAGTATCGCGAATACCATACAATCCGAGCAGGCAGAGAATAGTAATGATTACACTTGCTCATCACTAATTGCCACATAATCTTCCTTCCTCATAAAGCCATCTATTTTGTGGAGCGCACCAGTTCCTCCTGTAGCAAAACAACCCCACATGATTCACAGTTGGGATGGTGTTCTTAGGCTTGCAAGCTTCTTCATTGTTCCTCCAAACGTATCGATGGTCATTACGGCCAAATACCTCAATTTTAGTTTTGTCAGACCACAGGACATGTCTCCAAAACAGTAGGTCTTTGTTCCTGTGTACATTTGCAAAATTTAATCTGTCTTTTTTATGTTTATTTTAGAGTACTGGCTTCTTTCTGGCAGAGTGGCTTTTCAGCCCATGTTGATACAATACTCATTTCACTTTGGATAATGACACAATTTCACCAGTTCCTTTACTTTTGTTCTTGGGTTGACATGCACATGTCGGACCAAAGCACGTTTATCTCTGCGACACAGAACCCATCTCCTTCCTGAGCAGTATGATGGCTGGACATTCCCATCTTGATTGTAATTGTGTATAGTTGTTGGTACAGATGAATAAGGCACCTTCAGGTATCTGGAAATTGCACCAAAGGATAAATCAGGCTTGTGCAAGTCCACAATTCTCTTTCTGATATCTTGGCTGATTTCTCATGATGCTACACAAGGGAAGCAGTGCGTTTCCGAAGTGCATTAAAATACATCCTCAGGTGTGTCTCTAATTAACTCCGATATCAGAAGCATTCAAACACATGACATCATCATAAGGGCTGTCCCAAATTGTTTAAAGGCATAGTAATCTTAGTGTATGCAAACTTTTGACATTGCAGAAAGTAATAAAAATATCTTAAAACATTCTCTCTCTCATTTTTCTGGCTTTTGCCAAATATTAATAAATATGGTAATCCTAATTGACCTAAAACGGGAAAGGTTTATTTTGATGTCACATCAGATTGTGAGCAACACATGCATATGTGTCTTTCTATATAGTGTATGCCAACTTCTGGTTTCAACTGTATGTGAAAGGTCTCCTACATGGTACATTTTTTTTATGTTTCAAGCAATTTGAGAGAAGTAGTTATACTTGATTCATCTAAAAGAGAGAAAGTTAAAACCTTATCTTAGCACCGGGAGAGTAGAAGTCAACACTGCTGATATGGCATCGGCACCGGAGGTAAGTATAAGCTTTGTTGTTTTAGAGGGGGCAAACAGAGTGATTAAAAAGTTTTTGAGTAGTAGACAGCCCCTTTAATGCTGAAATATTTAAAATACTATCTTAACCCCTTAAGGACCGAGTCACTTTGCACCTTAATGACCGGACCATTTTTTGTAATTCTGACCACTCTCCCTTTATGAGGTTATATCTCTGGAACGCTTCAACCGATCCTAGCGATTCTGAGATTGTTTTTTCGTGACATATTGGGCTTCATGTTAGTATTAAATTTAGGTCGATAATTTTTGCGTTTATTTGTGAAAAAATAAAAAATTTGGCAAACATTTTGAAAATTTAGCAATTTTCAAATTTTTAATTTTTATTCTGCTAAACCAGAGAGTTATGTGCCACAAAATAGTTAATAAACAACATGTCCCACATGTCTACTTCACATCAGCACAATTTTGGAAGAAAAAAAAATATTTGGTAGGACGTTATAAGGGTTCAAAGTTCATCAGCAATTATTCATTTTTCCAGCAAAATTTACAAAACCAATTTTTTAGTGACCACATCACATTTGAAGTCTCTTTGAGGGGTGTACATGGCAGAAAACACCCAAAAGTGACACCATTCCAAAAACTGCACCCCTCAAGCTACTCAAAATTATATTGAAGAAGATTATTAACCCTTCAGGTGCTTCACAGGAACTAAAATAAAGTTGAAGGAAAAAATGGACATTTTAATTTTTGTAACAAAAATGTTCTTTTAGCCTCAATTTTTTCATTTTCACATGGGCAACAGGATAAAATGCATCCTAAAATTTGTTGGGCAATTTCTCCTGAGTACACCGATACCTCATATGTGGTCATAAACCACTGTTTGGGCGTACGGCAGGGCTCAGAAGGGAAGGAGCGCAATTTGAATTTTAGAGCCAATTTTCTGTTCAAAAAGTGAAATGGCGCTCCTTCACTTCTGAGCCCTGCCGTGCGCCCAAACAGTGGTTTATGACCACATATAAGGTATCGGTGTACTCAGGAGAAATTGCCCAACAAATTTTGGGATGTATTTTATCCCTTTGCCCATGTGAAACTGAAAAAATGTAGGCAAAAAGAATTTTTTTGTGAAAAAAAAGTGTTTTTTTAATTTTTATGAATGAATTTGTGAAGCATCTGGGGGTTCAAAGTGCTCACTATGCATCTAGATACATTCCTTAGGGGGTCTAGTTTCCAAAATGGGGTCATTTGTGGGGGAGCTCCAATGTGGAGACACACGGGGACCCTCCAAACACGACATGTTGTCCGCTAACAATTTGAATGGAAAATGAGCTCAAATTGTTAGCGGACACCATGTCGCGTTTGGAGGGTCCCTGTGTGTCTCCACATTGGAGCTCCCCCACAAGTGACCCCATTTTGGAAACTATACCCCCGAAGGAACGTATCTAGATGCATAGTGAGCACTTTGAACCCCCATATGCTTCAGAAATTCATCCGTAAAAATGAAAAAGCACTTTTTTTTTCCACACAAATTTTCTTTTTTCATTTTTACAGATCAATTTGTGAAGCACCTGGAGGTAGTAAGTGCTCACTATGCATCTAGATATGTTCCTTTGGGGGTGTAGTTTCCAAAATGGGGTCACTTGTGGGGGAGCTCCAATGTGGAGACACACGGGGACCCTCCAAATGCGACATGGTGTCCGCTAACAATTTGAATGGAAAATGAGCTCAAATTGTTAGCGGACACCATGTCGCGTTTGGAGGGTCCCTGTGTGTCTCCACATTGGAGCTCCCCCACAAGTGACCCTATTTTGGAAACTAGACCCCCGAAGGAACGTATGTAGATGCATAGTGAGCACTTTGAACCCCCATATGCTTCAGAAATTCATCCGTAAAAATGAAAAAGCACTTTTTTTTCCACTAAAAAATTATTTTTTCATTATTACGGATCAATTTGTGAAGCATCTGGGGGTTCAAAGTGCTCACTATGTACCTAGATATGTTCCTTTGGGGGTCTAGTTTCCAAAATGGGGTCACTTGTGGGGGAGCTCCAATGTGGAGACACACCGGGACCCTCCAAACGCAACATGGTGTCCGCTAACAATTTGAGCTCATTTTCCATTCAAATTGTTAGCGGACACCATGTCGCGTTTTGAGGGTCCCCGTGTGTCTCCACATTGGAGCTCCCCCACAAGTGACCCCATTTTGGAAACTACACCCCCAAAGGAACGTATCTTTATGCATAGTGAGCACTTTGAACCCCCAGATGTTTCAGAAATTCATCCGTAAAAATGAAAAAGCACTTTTTTTCCCACAAATAATTTCTTTTTTCATTATTATGGATCAATTTGTGAAGCATCTGGGGGTTCAAAGTGCTCACTATGCATCTAGATATAATCCTTTGGGGGTCTAGTTTCCAAAATGGGGTCACTTGTGGGGGAGCTCCAATGTGGAGACACACGGGGGCTCTCCATACGCAACATGGTGTCCACTAACAATTGGAATTGTTGGCGGACACCTTGTAGGATATGAAGAGCCCCTATGTGCCTAAACATTAGAGCTCCCCCACAAGTGACCCCATTTTGGAAACTAGACCACCCAAGGAACGTATCTAGATGCATAGTGAGCACTTTGAACCCCCAAGTGCTTCACAAATTGATCCGTAAAAATGAAAAAAGAAACTTTTTGTGGAAAAAAACGTGCTTTTTCATTTTTATGGATGAATTTGTGAAGCATCTGGGAGTTCAAAGTGCTCACTATGCATCTAGATACGTTCCTTCGGGGGTCTAGTTTCCAAAATGGGGTCACTTGTGGGGGAGCTCCATTGTTCAGGCACACAGGGAGGGGCTCTCCATACCCGACATGGTTTCCGCTAACAATTGGAGCTAATTTTCTATTGAAATTGTTAGCGGACACCATGTCGCATATGGAGAACCCGTGTGCCACCAGCACAAGGGCAACTGGTAGAGTTGGGGTACAGCACCAGAAAATGCCGCCTCTAATGAATGCGCTATTTTCTTGGGTGGCTGTGGGTTGAAATTTGCAGCGTGGGGGACCCACAACATTTGAGTCTCTCCATGCTGAGGATTCCAGTCAGCCAGCTACCAAGTTGTACATGGCTGGCTACAAATACAGCGAAGGCTTTTTTTTTATTTCTAGAGCTAATTCTAGAAAGAAAAAAAATGATGTGGGGCTCCGCCATATTTTTGGTCCAGCCAGGTACAACTTGGCAGCTACAGACTGCCAGCAACCCCCAGCTGCCTCGTTGTACCTGGCTGCAACCAAAAATACAGCAAAGCCCATTTTTTTTTATTTCTAGAACTAATTCTAGAAAAAAAAAATGACGTAGGGCTCCGCCATATTTTTGGTCCAGCCAGGTACAACTTGGCAGCTACAGACTGCCAGCAACCCCCAGCTGCCTCGTTGTACCTGGCTGCAACCAAAAATACAGCAAAGCCCATTTTTTTTTATTTCTAGAACTAATTCTAGATAAAAAAAAAATGACGTAGGGCTCCGCCACATTTTTGGTCCAGCCAGGTACAACTTGGCAGCTACAGACTGCCAGCAACCCCCAGCTGCCTCGTTGTACCTGGCTGCAACCAAAAATACAGCAAAGCCCATTTTTTTTTATTTCTAGAACTAATTCTAGAAAAACAAAATGACGTAGGGCTCCGCCATATTTTTGGTCCAGCCAGGTACAACTTGGCAGCTACAGACTGCCAGCAACCCCCAGCTGCCTCGTTGTACCTGGCTGCAACCAAAAATACAGCGAAGCCCATTTTTTTTTATTTCTAGAACTAATTCTAGAAAAAAAAATGACGTAGGGCTCCGCCATATTTTTGGCCCAGCCAGGTACAACTTGGCAGCTACAGACTGCCAGCAACCCCCAGCTGCCTCGTTGTACCTGGCTGCAACCAAAAATACAGCGAAGCCCATTTTTTTTTATTTCTAGAACTAATTCTAGAAAAAAAAATGACGTAGGGCTCCGCCATATTTTTGGCCCAGCCAGGTACAACTAGGCAGCTGGGGGCTGGAATCCTCAGCATGGAAAGGCCCAAGCGTTCTGGGCCCCCCATGCTGCGAATTGCAGCCCGCAGCCGCCCCAGAAAATGGCGCATTCATTGAAGCGCCATTTTCTGGCGCTGTACCCATGCTCTTCCAGTTGCCCTGGTGCCGGTGGCAAACTGGGTAATAAAGGGGTTAATGCCAGCTTTTTATTGGCAGCTGGCACTAAGCCCGAGATTCATAATATTGGGCCAATGTTAGACCCGCCATTAGGAATCTCTGGTAAGTAGTCAATAAATACACACAGAGAAAAATATTTTTATTTTGAAAAAAAACACAAACAAAATTCAGACTCCATCTTTATTATAAAAGGATCCGACGTAGTCCACAACGAAGGTCCCACGACGCTCGATCGCCTCCGACGTAGTCCACAACGAAGGTCCCACGATCGCCATGCAGGAGGATCGGACTGCAAAGTAGCGATCTGACAGCCCGGGTGCAGTGATCCACTATGTGGATCATTGCAACGGGGCTGTGAGATCGCTTTCTGCAGCTCAATCTGCATGCAGACGGATCGGACTGCATACCAGCGATCTGGCAGTTCAGGTGCAGCGCTGGGGCTGCGAGATTGCTTTCTGCAGCTTGATCCCTATGCAGGCGGATCGGACTGCAGAGCAGCGATCTGGCAGCCTGGGTGCAGCGCCAAGGCTGCAATATCGCTCTCTGCAGCTCGATCCTCATGCAGGAGGATCAGACTGCAGAGCAGCAATCTGGCAGCCCGGGTGCCGTGCAAGATTGCTTTCTGCAGCTCGATCCCGATGCAAGGGGAATCCCCTGCATGGAGAGCAAGCTGCAGAAAGCGATCTGACAGCTTGGGCGCAGTGGTCTGAATGCCCGGATCACTGTGCAGTGGGTCACTGCACAGTTTGGACCACTGCACCCAAACTGTCAGATTGCTTTCTGCAGCTCAATCCCCATGCAAGGGGATTCCCCTGCATGAAGAGCAAGCTGCAGAAAACAATTTGACAGCTTGGTTTCAGTGATCCACTGGATCACTGTGCCCGAGCTGTCAGATTGCTTTCTGCAGCTCAATCCCCATAGAGGGGAATCCCCCTTCATGGGGATCAAGATGTAGAAAGCGATCTGACAACTTGGGCACAGTGATCTACTGGATCACTGCACCTGAGCTGTCAGATCTCTTTCTGAAGTTCGATCCCCATGCAGGGGGATGGGGGATCAGGGATCCCCTGCAGGGGGATCAGGGATCCCCCTGCTGGGGGATGGGAGATCAGGGATCCCCCTGCAGGGGGATGGGAGATCAGGGATCCCCCTGCAGGGGGATGGGAGATCAGGGATCCCCCTGCAGGGGGATGGGGATCAGGGATCCCCATGCAGGGGGATGGGGGATCCCCATGCATGGGGATCAGGGATCCCCATGCAGGGGGATGGGGGATCAGGGATCCCCATGCAGGGGGATCAGGGATCCCCCTGCAGGGGAATGGGGGATCAGGGATCCCCCTGCAGGGGAATGGGGGATCAGGGATCCCCCTCGAGGGGAATGGGGGATCAGGGATCCCCCTCCAGGGGGATGGGGGAATAGGGGTCCCCCTCCAGGGGGATCAGGGATCAGGGATCCCCCCTGAAGGGGGATCATGCAGGGGTCTTACCCAGGACCGCACCGTCCAAGCTGCAGGCAGGCCGGGGGAGCGGCAGTGGAGAAGGGGGCGGCGCCGACACCGCACACCGTCCTCCTGCGTGCCCGGCGCCTGCAGCTGCTGCACTGCAGGTGAGAAGCTGTGAAACGCTGCTGGAGGGCAGCGGTGCTGTGGAGCGACAGCACCCCCCCCTTCTCCAGCTGCTGGAGGGCCCCCCGCCGGTCACCGGTACTGTGGCGGGGGGCCGGAGATAGCGGGGAACAGGGGGGGAAGGCGGACACAGCAGGGTACGGGGGAGATGAGGGGGGGACAGCAGGGGGCAGGGGTAATGAGCCGGGGGGGGGGGGGACAGCAGGGGGCAGGGGTAATGAGCCGGGGGGGGGGGGGGACAGCAGGGGGCAGGGGTAATGAGCGGGGGAAGGGGGGGGGCTGGGCTGGATGCGGACACAGCGGGCAGACAATGGAGGAGACCGGGAGGCAGGAGAGGGGGCCAGGAGCAGTGGGCACATAGGTGGAGGGGCAGAGGACACAGGCAGGGGATGTGTGCAGGAGCCGGGCACAGCTGACAGCCCGGCTCCTGCAGCGATCGCTCAGGGAAGTGCTGACATTCAGCACTTTCCTGCGCCATCTTGATGTGATCGGTCGGTCAGATTGACTGACCGATCACATCGCTCTGAGTGTGGGGACCCCTAAAAAGGGTCCCCACACCTCTGCCCCTAACCCTCAGCTGTCACTGACAGCTTTTAGAATTGAACTGTCACTGTTCGTTTAGAAGCAGTGACAGTTCAAAGCCATGACGAGTATACTCGTCATGATGCGGGAACTGACATCTTTTCATGACGAGTATACTCGTCATTAGTCGTTAAGGGGTTAAACACTACCTTCTCAAAAGGAATTGTATGCTATATATGTTATTTTAAGTGCAAACATAACCATTTTTTTTATCTCTATTTATTTCTTGGGAAGATGATCTGAATGATAACTGGCCGTATTTAGTCTGGGCACACACACTTGCATTTATCAGCCAATCCTTTTCATGGGCAATGTATTATGAATCGATCATGAAAACAATTTTATATTGGTACTAATGCTAAGTTGGGTCCCTGCATTTTTCCTACTGTAGTTTGCGGTGGTAAGAAATTCTTCACAACTTGTGCGCATCCCAACTTCAGAAGTTGTACTATTTCCCCTTCACCTTCCCTGGCCTTGTTATATTAGACATTTACTCCAATCCTCTACGAGGCAGAGTAGTTAAAGGGAACCTGACCCCTCCAAATCACCCCCAACCCTATTAATACCTGTCCCTGCACCATTACATATCATTATTAGTGGTCCTTTTCTATAAAAAATGCGTTCTGTAACATTGCATAAATCAATATTATGCACTTACATATGTGTGACTTCTTGGCTCTGAATAAGTCTCACAGGGTGTCCCTCCTTAGCTGCTCAGGTTGGGGGTGATTTGGAGGGGTCAGGTTCCCTTTAACACATATTCTATTGACAACTAAATTATCAGTAGACATTGCATAAGTTCTGACGTCCCAACTAAAAATGATAGCCCAATATATTTCCCAAGTTTCGCACAGTGTAATGGGTATTACTTCATCATTCAAAAAACATAACACAATTTAGATTTTAAATGACTTTTTAATGTTGTGATTTGCATGAGACTTGGGTTACTTACAATTCTCCTTTCCTTTTTATTTCTGTTATTTTGTAATTACATGTGTAACATTTGTTTGGTTTTGTGTTCATTACACAATCCATCAATTGGTGTTATGCCTTTCTACAGTTTCGGGACTTTACATCTCTCATCTATAATGGGAGAGCTGATCTAAGATTGTTGCATCTCATTGTGGCTGAAGAAGTCTTTTGCCACATGGGACAAACCCCACCAAAGACTATTTTATTTCATTTTGCTACTTTACTACTGTTTGGTAAATATTTTATACCTTGTTTTCATTATCATTTAAACAATTCATCTACAGTGCGTTGTGAAAGTATTTGGCCCTTGAACTTTTCAACCTTTTGCCACATTTCGGGCTTCAAACATAAAGATAGAAATTCTAATTTTTTTGTGAAGAATCAACAACAAGTGGGACACAATGGTGAAGTGGAATGAAATTTCTTGGATATTTTAAACAAATAAAAAACTGAAAAGTGGGGCATGTCTTTTAGATAACATACTAAGCCGTTCCCCATTCTTCTGTGGTTGTAATAAATACTTCTGACTTGGCATCTGAGACCAGGCAAGCCTTATACACTGACATACTAGCTGTGTGTGTTTTTGTTTCTAATACATTGCTATTAATTGGATCAATATAGACAGATTTGGTGATCCCTTGTTTTACACCCCAAATTAGCTCTCCCAGGAAAGGAGTTTCAGTGACACAACATATATACAGTATAAATTGCAAATTTGTAATTTTGTCATAGAAATGTTAATAAAGAGTTTTACATGTCAAAGTAAGTGTTAGTTGTGGGATATACACCTATAATCGGATGTTGCCTCGGTAGACTAGTGGGTCTAAGAGACTTGGGTGAGAGGAGAAAAATAGGATATACACCTATGAAATTTAAAGTCATCAGGGATCCCTGAGGAAGGTGCCAGGAGGGCACCGAAACGCGTCGGAGAGAATAAAGGAGAACTGTTTGAACATCACCAACACGTGTGTTCTTTGGAGTATCTTTTGACCTGGCAGCGCGGACCGTTAAACACCTTTTTTCCCAACATCTTGATGTGTCTCCACGAGTAAGTGGTCGGTGGAAGTCCAGCAGCAGCCATCAGTATACTATCATATGCCTTCAAACCAGTTGTGGGTCTCACAACTGACATAGGTGAGTGGAACCCCTATACATCACCTCGATATTCAGTGTCACTAGTGATAGGGCACTATTGCGCCTCTTGTTCCCCCTCCTTTCTTTTATTTGGTGCTTTTGTGGGTGTCTGGACTTACCATCCCATTTACTGATAACAGAAATACCACACCCGTGGGATGGGTGCAGTACCCCTTTGCAGCGACCAGACCACAGGGGCACCACATTTCCCTTAGCAAAGATTAGCACATCCTCGCTACAAGGGTTAAATGATGTTTCACATAGAACTCAGTGCTCAGTGAGATGTCCAAAGCTTTGAATATTATTGTATAACCTAACCCTGCTTTGCTCCAAAACTTTATCCTTGACGTGTCAGGTGTGTTCTTTGATTTTCATGATGCTTTGTGATCCCTAATATTTTCCAAAAAGCTCCGAAGCCTTCACAAAACAGCGCAGTTATTTTATTATAGACTAAATTACCGTATATGCTCGCGTATAAGCCGAGTTTTTCAGCCCAATAATTGGGCTGAAAAGTTACCCCCTCGGCTTATACGCGAGTCACTGTATACTGTATACAGGCTGTATATACCTCTGGGGCTGCATATGGGGCTGCATATACCTCCTGGGGCTGCATATGGGGCTGTATATACCTCTGGGGCTGCATATGGGGCTGCATATACCTCTGGGGCTGTATATACCTCTGGGGCTGCATATGGGGCTGCATATACCTCTGGGGCTGTTTATGGGGCTGCATATACCTCCTGGGGCTGCATATGGGGCTGTATATACCTCTGGGGCTGCATATACCTCTGGGGCTGCATATACCTCTGGGGCTGCTGTATACTACCACTG
This sequence comes from Allobates femoralis, assembly GCA_033576535.1. Taxonomy (NCBI): domain Eukaryota; kingdom Metazoa; phylum Chordata; class Amphibia; order Anura; family Aromobatidae; genus Allobates; species Allobates femoralis. Next base: position 50,122,480 of record JARQOC010000008.1, on the reverse strand, counting down.
GGGCTGCTGCTGTATATACCACTGGGGCTGCTGCTGTATACTACCACTGGGGAGGCTGTTGTATACCTCACTGCTGGGGGTTGTATACCTGTGCTGGAGTCCACCCTCGGCTTATACGCGAGTCAATAAGTTTTCCCAGTTTTGGGGGGCAAAAGTAGGGGGGTCGCCTTATACACGGGTCGGCTTATACACGAGTATATACGGTACACACATATGGATTCAATTTACTAATTGGATGTCTTTTAGAGGCAATTGATCACTTAGAATTTTATTTAGGGGTTTTAAACTATAGGGGGCTAATTGCACACCACAATTTTCTGAATTGTATTTTTAAAATATTTAAAGAATAATGTATTATTTCCTCATAGTTCACAAATATGAATACTGTCAAATACGCATTAAAGTTTTCTTTCTTGTTAACTCTCTTGCACAATTCTAGCATTGTTAAATGCAGTAGGTTATTGCTATGTGAGAATATAGCCTAAGGGTTACAGACTGTGCAAGTGTATTGTTTAAGCATTTGCTCACCATATGATTAACCCCTTTTGGTTTTTGTGAGTGCATTTTATTTTTCACTTTTCTAATGTTGCACTTCAGAAGCAATAAGTTATAACCTATGTATATTTTCAGTGACATGGATAGATGATGTGTTTGTCTGTAGCATCACTTTGAGATCAATTTAACTTATTAACAAACTTTTATTAACTCTTTAAGCAGCAGTTTGCATGTTCTCCCCGTGTTCTTATGGGTTTTCTTTGGGTTCTCCGTTTTCCTTCTACACTCCAAAGACAAACTAAGAGGGAATGTAAATTGTGAATCCCAATGGCGACAGAAATAATGATGTCATAAAATGCTGTGGGATATGATATACAAGCATGCATAATAGTAATAATAATAATAATAATAATAATAATAATAATTAGAATAATAATAATCAGTCTTTAGGAGGAAAAACTAACTAGAAATTTTAATTTGACTAATTTTTTTTAAACACTGTTCACTGTACTTTTATGATATGTTTATATTTCACTGTACTTTATGGTATGTTTATACTGTGGGTCAGTACAATCATAAAAATGCGAAATATTTATTATTTTGATAAATTTGCACAAAAAATGACTTAAACTATAGTTTTTTTGGACACCATATTTTGACTTGTTTTTTGCAGGACAGGTTGTAGCTTTTACTGGTACCATTTTTTGGTACATAGGAAATTTTCATTTCTTTTCAATTCATTTTGTGGTAGAAGACATTAATTAAAAAACAATATATCTGAAATTCCTTGCTGTGGTCAGAGCCGCCCCGCTGCATGCCAACAACGACCCTGCTCTGTGGAAAACGCCGCACAGTGCTTGAAGTTTCGCGCGACTGAAGTTTCACGCCTGCGCAGTGGACTGGCAAGACTTGGGGCACTGTGCGGTTTCAACAGAGCACAGTGAGGTGCGCCACTGCGCAGGCGTGATACTTGTGAATGACGTCACTGTAATTGACTTGCATTCACTCAGAAGAGGCGTCATTTTCCATGGAGCGGGGTGGTGTTGGCATGCCGCAGGGTTTCTCTGACCAAAGTTTGCCACTCCGCATCTGACCCTTAACAAGTAATTCACATAGAGTGCGGACCAGATTAAAAATCGTTTTCTGAGGTATGCAGGGGGACAGCTAGGGATTTAAAAGGGTTACAGGAACCCCAATTGCACTATATTAAAGGTGGTGGGTAGGGTTTATAACCCCCAAAAGAGGTGTGTTATTCTTGGGTTAATTCTGTACAAGAGTGAAAAATCTTTGGTTTATCAAGCATGGATTTAATTTTATCCTCTGCAGCCTTTGTCAATTTATTGTATACCACCTCTGATAGCGGAGATATGTCTTCACCTTGTCTTCCCAAGAGGTGAGTTCACATACATTGACTCCTCTTCCTTTATAAGGCTCACATAAAGGTGGCTTACCTTTCGCTTGTTAAATGCCTTGGATTTGTATGTTGGCTTTGGCTGTACCTACTCTTGTGTAGTATTTGGGCTTGTTGTGCTGACTTCAACCATTTGTACAGATGTAGCCTATCCACTGTTCATTTTCTCTTGTGCTCTTATTTTAATTGATGTCATCACTTTATCTTTCAGATCCTTTATTGGGTTCCACTTTTGTAGTTCCTTAATGTTTCCCGGATGTCTATGTCACTTGTAGATACAGCCATCATATTCATGTGTATAGAATTCCACCTATTCCTTTACTCTTTTGAGAATATATCAATTCTTATCCACTTTGCCAATAGCTGTCACCTGCTTTCCTTCCAGGATATCACGCTAGCATTTTTGTCAAATTGTACAGTGGATACTTTAGTTATCAAATGTTTTATTAATAACAGCCATCCTTTTCAACTGGGAACTCATAACATGTCTTTTAGGCGGCCGTCACACGCTTCAATCTTGTGAGCGATATTGTTAGCGATCACGTGCACGCGCGATCGCAAACGATATCGTTCACATCGCTGGTGAGATGTCACACAGACAGACTCACCAGCGATGTGGAGCAGCGAGATCGCTGGTAACTATGGTACACATCGGGTTACTAGGCGCTGTGCAGCGATTAGTAACCCGACGTTTACCATAGATACCATCTCCCAGCATAGGCTCTGCCAATCGTTCATCGTGGTGTCACACACCACGATGATGCAGATTGATCAAGCGAGTATCGCTTAATTTGAGCTCCGGCTCACAAATCTGCAATCACACAATCAAGCGATTTTACATTGTAAAATCGCTTGATTACACGCAGCGACGCACAAACGATATCGATTAAGCCAGAGGTCCCCAATTCCAGTCCTCAAGGCCCACCAACGGTCCAGGTTTTCATTATTTCCTTAGAAATTTGACAGTTGGTAATTCAATCTCCTGCACAGGTGGTGATTCCAACTGTCAAATGCCAAGGAAATCCTGAAAACATGCACTGTTGGTGGGCCTTGAGGCCTTGAGTTGGGGACCTCTGGCTTAAGCGATATCGTTCAAGAAATTGATGCGTGTGACGGCCGCCTTATTGGTATATCTAAATTGTATTCATTTTTACTTAATCACATGAAGACTTTCTTTAATAAGCCTATAATAGCTCCTGCCTGTCTGTTTTTCTTGTCCTGTCCCTGATTACTAATCTTTCACCTCTCCGTAGTAATATCTTTCCACAAGTCATCTGTTGACAGCAATGTTCTCAATTTAAACTTCAGCAGCTGGTATTTATTATTATTTGGTTTGGCTACAAGAGGTTTAAAGTATTGCTCCGCTACATTTGTACAGAATACCTATCCTCAGTGTATGCCATCAGTATCAGATTGGTAGAGGTTCACTACCCAGCACCTCCATCAATCAGAAGTCCTCACTGCTGGTGGAGAGCAGATGTTAATCGCTGTCAGATCGTCCATACCTGGCAATGGCCACTACACAGTTGCAAAAGTAGGCTAGCAATGTGAAAGTAGTGAAGCAACCACTTAAACCAGGGGTGGGGAACTCCAGTCCTTAAGGGCCTCCAACAGGTCATGTTGTTTTCAGGATTTTCTTAGTATTGAACAGGTGATTATAGAATCACCTGCACTGGTGATGATTTCAACCCCTGTGCAATGCTAAGGAAATCCTGTAAACATGACCTGTTGGTGGCCCTTGAGGCCTAGAGTTCCCCACCCCTGGTTTAAGCTCTGAGTTGCTGGCCATTATACTTCTTTCCATTGTACCGAGGTTCTTACTTGAATTTTGAAAGTCTGTTCACCATGCTGTGTGGTGCTTTATGCTGAGTTGTGTCTTGATCCATTGCTTGTTGCTGAATTCAGTTTTCAGCAGAATCATTCTGTACTCTGTAGTGATGAGTGAGTAATAAGGTATTCGAGTTCGGATAGCTCTTACCAAATACTTTGAACTATTTAATTATTCAGATCCGAGTGAGTTCTCCATTGACTTGCATTGGAGTAGTTGCTCGTTAATCGTTCAAAGTATTCGGTTAGGCTAGGGTCACATTTGGGAACTTGCATCCGTTGGAAGGATGCATTAACAGATCCTTTTATCCCTTTGCAATTTTTCTGGCATGTTTTTTCATTTTTAGCGCATGCGTTAACACATGCGTTCACCATAAACTCCCATGTTAAAACAACGCATGCATTTTTGCAAAAGCACCAAAAAACGCTGCACATTGCGTTTTTGGTGCAATTGCAAAAACGCGTAGCGTCAAATGCATTGCACTTTTGCATTGTGTTTTTTGCATTGGAGACTATGGGTGTGTTAACGCATGCGTTTTTCAACATTTGTACATGAAAATAGCGCATGTCTTTAGCAAATGCATGACACAAGTCTGACCCTAGCCTTAGAGCTCTCCGAACGTGAGAATCTTACTATTCACTCATCACTAATACTCAGACGTAGTGGAAGAGGAAAGTTTTTATTTCGGACAAATAGCCCCTATTATGTGCATCATTACAAATTGAGGATTAGTAACGAACTAAAAAGGTCACTCAGTCAAGTCTAAAGCAAAGGTGGGAAATTATAGACTTCGGTATCATTTCCTCAAGCCCTCAGGCAGGTTTCCAATAGGCTAGAGTCAGATTAGCGTCAGCCTAAAGGCTGAAGAAGCAGTTTAAAACTTTGAATTCTGCAGCTTGAGCGAATAGCGTTAACGTGCAGTAACGCTGTGTTCAGGCTGCCTATATAACCCTATGGTTACCAGTGTTCCAGCGCAGCCGGTTGCTTGACACAGAAGTACCAGATATGCACTACTCCTGAGCGCACAGGGAAACCCAGCAAACTGCGTTTCCTGTGCGCTCAGGAATAGCGCATATCCGGTCCTTGTGTGGCTGCGCTGGAACACTGGTAACCATAGGGATGTGTAGGCAGCCTGAGCACAGCGTTACAGCATGTTAACGCTATTCGCTCAAGCTGCAGAATTCTAAGTTTTAAACGGATTCATCATCTTAAAGGCTGACTCTAGTCTAACCCTAGTATTAGGCAGCAGTGCTTGAGACACCAGCATTTTTATTTTACTGTAGAGTGCAGGCACATGCGTGCAGCATTCATTACTTAACACCATAGCTCACCAATGCTGAATTATGTCCTGATGTTGGCTTGCTCCAGTACCAGGACATTCTTTGTAGGTGAATTTAGTGCACCTTTTGCCCTGCTCCTGCTCCTTTAGGTTGTATTTACACCAGCCTGAATCTTCTATGTGATGCACATACACCAACCTCAGTATCTCATACGTGATGTATACAGCAGTGTCAGTGTCTTGTATGTGATGTATGTACACTTTTCCCAGTGTGTTATATGTGATGTACATATAGCAGTCTATGTGTCTCCTATGTAATGTATCAGTTAACTCACTATCATAAAACAAGGATCCCAAAAAGAGTTTAACCAAAAACTATGTCCCAATTAAAACTCTAGATTTGGTTTATAATCAGAAGGAAAACACAACAAAAAAGATACTGCCAAAAAAGTGGAATTAGCCAAGGTAATATGAACAGATCAGTCCCAAGGAAAGGGGTGTAGGGATAGTGACATACGTGTTCAGGGAAGGTAAGAATATGACAAAACTACCAAATGAGACGAATAAAAGAAAAAGAAAGAATATACAAAAAAATATTTTGTAGTTGATACGGGCTCACACCTTAAAGCAACAAACTCTGGTTTACATAAGAAAAAAAAAAGAAAGGTGCTCAATAGAGACGTATCGCTACTCAGACATTGGATGCACAAGGAAAGCTATGAAGTTATTACAATACAGGACTCGGTTATTATAAATCAAAGGATGCAAAAGATATCAATCTGTCCTAATTGATATAAATAGCACAAAAATTCAAAATATGGCACATATATATAAAACATGGCACAGTTAAATACTAAATAGGTGGAAAATAACAAATATATGACCATGCAGCCCTTTAGAGGCTACACAAGATGAGATATAGGATGATAATGTCATTCAATAGATGAAGAACGTACTGAGTCCTGTAAGATCTGATTATAGATGAAAACCAGAAAAAGGAAGTGGATAAAGATTGCATCCCTTTTTAGCAGTCACAAATTGGCCTCAACATGTTTCTCCTCCAGTGTCAGGTTAATCAGAAGGCCTAGGGATGATAGATGCAGTTCTGAGATGGATGACATGTAGATGATGCTATGTGTATTTCGAGCCCACTGGGACGGGGTACTCGGTACCGGACCGGGTCTGCTACTGGGGAAGTCACGGGTGGTCCTGGTCCGGACCGCGTCCCGGGCCGTGGCAATAATAAGGGGTATTTACAGGGGAAATGTCAGTCGTGACGCCACCCACTGTGTGCGGCCAGTAGTGGGGCCGCCACTGCCGCAGCACCTCCGGGGATGCTGTGATGGCAGCAAAGATGGAATAGTGCCCGGGGGCAGAACTGGGTTCCTCGGGGCAGTGATGCTTAAAGTCTATTGTGTAGTGTGCAGGCCTGGTGCTGAGTGCAGTACACCTACTGTCCAGATGCTGCAGGAATCCTCCTTCAGTGTTGGAGCCTGCACGCTGTGACTCTCCAGTTGTAGGGCTGCTGCAAGCCTGTATGGAGGGAGTAGTATTCAGGGAGAGACAGAGAGTCGTATTCAGGGTTCACCGTGTTTACTTCTCAAGTTCAAGTTACAGTTCAGTACAATTATCAGTTGGTTACAGGTCTTAGTTCAGTTATCAGTACACGGGCTCACTTTACCTCTCCGGGTTCCCTTTACTCTCTGCAGCCAGGTCTCTCCTCTCTGTGACCCCTCACACTGTCTCTGTGTCCTTTCCGGGCTGTTATCTCTCTGTGTCTGTGTTTGCTTTGGTGTGCGTCTCCAGACAATATGGCGGTGACTCAGGCCCCTGTTGGTCCTCCTGGTTGTCACTGAGCTGCCTGTCCTTTGGGGTAGGGACCCTAACGTGTAGCTGTGGTCCCCCGTCAGTTGTCTGGGGATGCCGGGTGAAACTACGGTCCCCTCTAGAGCTGACACTCTACTCAGCCCAGCCTCCAATAGTCCTCCCGTGTGAGGCTCTACCAGGCTCTCTCTCTTGTGTCTTCCAGTATCATAGGAGGGCTACTCCACCTGCAGTCTGGTCGTCTCGGCTGTAGTTCTAGGGCCCGGTATCACCGTCCCTCTCTTCCTTCACACTCCTGGGGGTACTGGCTTCGGACGTGCTTTCTCTCTGCGGCTCGCATTGGCTCTGTTCAGATTCTGCGCTCCTACACCCCACTTTGCCAGGACGTGTGATCCAGTCTTTCCTGCTCAGCATACCTCAGCCTACTGACTCCTTTCTCCTCCCCCTTCACTATTTCTACCTTCTGTCACCTGACTACGTGTGTGCCCACCCACTGCTCTAAACCCACCACCCTTCGCCTGCTTAGAGTTCCCAGGCTCCGGGGCGGGTGCTGCCCTCTACTGTACGTGGGTTCTGTGGGCTGTGAGGGTGTTGGTGTTCAACTGTCGTCCTACCTGCCTGGCTGCAGTTCCCTTTGTGGCCTCCTGGACGCAGGGGCGCCACATATACATCAGTCTCGGTGTCCGATATGATGTGTATACTGCAGTCTCTGTGCTAGTATATATTAGTCTCATTAGTGTCTATCTACTATATAATCTCCTAATCGCGTCTGTCTGACGCCGAAATCGCGTGCTAGCACTCATTGATCGCCGACAGACGCAGCGGCCAATCAGCGTAGCATATGCAAATGAGCCAAGTGGGGCGCAAATTCAAATATCGCACGGCGTGCGGCTCTCCTCTAACCCCCCGGTCCACCTGCCTTGCCTGCGCTTCCCCCCCCCCGCTCTCCTCCTCCCCAGGATGTCACTTCTCTGCTCCCCAGCTGTGTGTGCGGAGTTAGTGTCAGGCCCCGCCCCCACTCTCCTCCTCCCGGTATGTCGCTCCTCTGCTCCCTGGATGTGTGGGCGGGGTTAGTGTCAGGCCCCACCCCTGCTCTCCTCCTCCCTGGGATGTCGCTCCTGTGCTTGCCGGCTGTCCACTCTGATGATGCCGGCGATGGTGGTGCTGCGTGTCCCCGGACTGTGCTGGCTCCTGCTGCTGCTCTCCACGGTGCTGCTCCTGGGCTGTCCGCACCTGTATGATGAGGATGACCCGCTGGGACGGCCAGGAGACGGAGAGGTGAGAGCCTGTTGTGTGTGGCTGTGAGTATGAGTCTGTGTGTGTCTGTGTCTGGCTGTAGGTGTGAGTCTGTGTGTGTGTGTGTGGGTCTGAGTCTGTGTCTAGGTGTGTGAGTCTGTATGTGAGTCTGCTCCTTCCTCCCCCTGCCTGTGCTGCTTCGTCCTCCATCCTCCTCCGCCCGCCTCTCTGTGCTCCGTCCTCCCCCTGCCGCTCCATCCTCCCCCTGCCTGTGCCACTCCATCCTCCGTCCTCCCCCACTCCGCCGCTTCATCCTCTATCCTCTTCTCCCCCACCGCTCTGTGCTCCGTCCTCCCCCTGCCACTCCATCCTCTCCCTGCCTGTGCCGCTCCATCCTCCCCCCACCCCACCGCTTCCTCCTCCTTCCTTTGTCCTCCTCCCCTCCGCCACTCCATCCTCTGTCCTCCCCCTGCCTGTGCTGCTCCGGCCTCCCCCAACCCGCCGCTTTGTCCTCCATCCTCCTCTCCCCAGCTGCTCTGTGCTCCGTCCTCCCCCTGCCTGTGCCGCTCCATCCTCCCCCACCCTACCGCTTCCTCCTCCTTCCTTTGCCCTCCTCCCCTCCATCCTTCGTCCTCCCCCTGCCTGTGCCACTCCATCCTCCCCCACACCGCCGCTTCCTCCTCCTTCCTTTGTCCTCCTCCCCTCCGCCACTCTATGCTCTGTCCTCCCCCTGCCTGTGCTGCTCCGTCCTCCTCCCCCCCGCCACTTCGTCCTCCGTCCTCCTTCCCCCCACCGTTTTGAGCTCCGTCCTCCCCCTGCCTGTGCTGCTCCATCCTCCCCCACTCCACTGCTTCCTCCTCCTTCCTTTGGCTTCCTCCCCTCTGCCACTCCATTCTCCTCCTGCTTGTGCTGCTCTGTCCTCCACCACCCCGCCGCTTTGCCACTGTCCTCCTTCCCCCGCCGCTCTGTGCTTGGTCCTCCCCCTGCCGCTCCGTCCTTCCCCTGCCTGTGCTGCTCCATCCTCCCCCACCCCACTGCTTCATCCTCCGTCCTCCTCCCCTGCCGCTCTGTGCTCCGTCCTCCCCCTGCCAGTGCCGCTCCATCCTCGCCCACCCCACCGCTTCCTTCGCCTTCTTTTGTACTCCTCCCTTCCAAGCCTCCATCCTCTATCCTCCCCCTGCCTGTGCTGCTCTGGTCTCCACCACCCCGCCGCTTCGTCCTCCATCCTCCTCTCCCCCACCGCTCTGTGCTCTGTCCTCCCCTTGCCTGTGTTGCTCCATCCTCCCCCACTCACCACTTCCTCCTCCTTCCTTTGTCCTCCTGTCCTCCATCCTCCGTCCTTCCCTGCCTGTGCTGCTCCATCCTCCCCCACCCCACTGCTTCGTCCTCCGTCCTCCTTTGCCCTGCCGCTGTGTTCCATCCTCCCCCTGCCTGTCACATCGCCATCGGACTCGGTGGCCGGTGTTCCTGCCTCGGCCGCTGGGAGGAGCCGGATTCCTTCGTCTGGTGGTGCTGGTGATAGGAAGGCCTTGTCCTCATATGGACCTGCTCCAGCGACGTCTGCCTCTGTCGCTGAGCGCCGCTGTGTTTCCCCTCTGGGTGGTGTTGGTCGCAGAAGAGCGGGCCCTGCAGAGGTGTCCGTTAGGCGCAGCCTGCGTTCTTCTGTCAGAGGTGGGCTGGGTGGAGCCAGTCGTGCATCTCCATCTGACCTGGCTCTAGGGGCGGTTCGGATGAGGTCATCAGGCTGTGAGCTCCAGCCTATGGGAGGTAACCGCGCCCTTCAAATACATTGGAGCCTGTCTTGCAGGCCGCCAGATATAGTTTTGGTTCCCCAGTGATATAGTGTATGTTTAGTTTTGTCTCTGACCTTGCCTGGATTTCTGACTCTGCCTCTGCCTATTGATTTTGTACCTCAGCTGCCCTCTTGGTTTTGCCCTTGACCTTTGCCTGGATTTTTGACTCTGCTACTGCCTGACGATTTTGTACCTTCGCTGCCCTCTCGGTTTTGACTCGGACTCCTGACTACGTTCTTCGCTTCCTGATTTTTTCCCTTCCTAGACGACCTCCCTGCTCTGCTGCTCCCATAGGCAGCTACCCCCTGGGCTCCGCTATAATTCCAGATCCCTGTATAGGGGTTAAGGGTCTCGGGGTTTCTCGGGGTGCTGCCTTACCAGCAGCTCAGCCTTACAGCGGACGGTCGTCACACTGCCGCTCCGTCCTCCCCCTGCCTGTGCCGCTCCGTCCTCCCCCACCCCACTGCTACCTCCTCCGTCCTCCATCCTCCTCTCCCCTGCCTCTCCATCCTCCCTCCTCCCCCCGCCAGTTCATCCTCCCCCTACCTGTGCTGCTCCTTCCTTCCTCCATCCTCCTCCCCCCCTGCCACGCTGTACTCCCCCGGCGCTCTGTTCTCAAAGTCCCTCCTTATTCAGCACTCACCGCCTTCCCCATGCAATCCCTATTTCTATATTCTAGAATACCTGATGCGTTAGAATCAGGCAACCATCTACTGTGATATATACAGCAGTCTCAGTGTTTCTTTCTTGATGCAAATACAGCAGTCTCAGTGTCTCCTATGAGATGTATATACAGCAGTCTCTGTGTCTCCCATGAGATGTATATACAGCAGTCTGTGTCTCCTATGTGATTATATAAAGCAGTTTCCGTTTCTCATATGCAATGTATACACAGCAGTCTCAGTGTCTCCAATGTGAGATATATACACATATATATATATATATATATGTATATATATATATATATATATATATATATATATATACACATATATATATATATATATATATACAGACCAAAAGATTGGACACACCTTCTCATCCAAAGAGTTTTCTGTATTTTCATGACTATAAAAATTGTAGATTCACACTGAAGGCATCAAAACTATGAATTAACACGTGGAGTTATATACTTAACAAAAAAGTGTGTAACAACTGAAAATATGTCTTATATTCTAGGTTCTTCAAAGTAGCCACCTTTTGCTTTGATTACTGCTTGGCACACTCTTGGCATTCTCTTGATGAGCTTCAAGAGGTAGTCATGGTCTTCCAACAGTCCTGAAGGAGTTCCCAGAGATGCTTAGCACTTGTTGGCCTTGTTGCCTTCACTCTGCAGTCCAGCTCACCCCAAGCCATCTCAATTGAGTTCAGGTCTGGTGACTGTGGAGGCCAGGTCATCTGGCGTAGCACCCCATCACCATCACACTATCATACAGCATACAGGAGCTGCAGAGGACAGACAGTGGCGGCCAGGACTCGGGAGAAGAATGCTGCTGGAAGAGGCAGCTGGGACTATATTAGTGGGAGCAGCATCCGCAGGGGCTACCATTGGTACACACACCTCGTACACACACAGCTCTGCATGTCCCGTACACACTCGGCTCCGCTCCATACACCTCATACACACTCGGCTCCGCTCCATACACCTCATACACACTCGGCTCCGCTCCATACACCTCATACACATTCGGCTCCGCTCCATACACCTCATACTCACTCGGCTCCGCTCCATACACCTCATACACACTCGGCTCCGTTCCACACACCTCATACACACTCGGCTCCGCTCCACACACCTCATACACACTCGGCTCCGCTCCACACACCTCATACACACTCGGCTCCGCTCCACACACCTTATACACACTCGGCTCCGCTCCATACACCTCATACACATGGCTTCGCTCCGTACACCTCGTCCACCCTCAGCTCTGTTCTGTACACACTTGGTTCTCCTCCGTATGCCCCGTACCCATGCGGCTCTGCTCCGTACCCCTCGTACACACTCAGCTCTGCTCTGTACACCTCGTACACACATGGCTCGGCTCCATACACCTTGTACATACTCTGCTTCGCTCCGTACACATCGAACACCTTGCACACACGGCTCTGCTCCATACGCCCCATACATATGCGGCTTCGCTCCGTACACCTCTTACTGTCTCGGCTCTGCTCCGTACACTTCATACACACTCAGCTCTGCTCCATACACCATGTACACACATAGCTCCGCTCCATACACCTCGTACATACTTGGCTTCGCTCCGTACATGTTGAACATCTCGCACGCACACACGACTCTGCTCCGTACACCCCGTACACTTGCGGCTTTGCTCCGTACACCTCGTACACTCTCGGCTTTGCTCCGTACACCTCATACACACTTGGCTCTGCTCCATACAGCTCGTACAAGCTCGTACACACACGGCTCCACTCCGTACTTACTCGGCTTCGCTCCGTATGCCCCGTACATATGTGGCTCCACTCTGTACACCTCGTACACACTTGGCTCCGCTCCGTACACCTCGTACACCTAGTACACACTTGGCTCCGCTTCGCTCCGTACACGTCGAACACCTCGCACACATGGCTCTGCTCCGTACGCCCCATACACATGCGGCTTCGCTCCGTACACCTCTTACACTCTCGGCTCTGCTCCGTACACCTCATACACACTCAGCTCTGCTCCGTACACCATGTACACACATGGCTTCGCTCCATACAGCTCGTACATACTCGGCTCTCTGCTCCATACAGCTCGTACACACACGGCTCCATTCCATACACACTCGGCTTCGCTCCGTATGCCCCGTACATATGTGGCTCCACTCTGTACACCTCGTACACACTCGGCTCCGCTCCATACACCTCGTACATACTCGGCTCCGCTCCGTACATGTTGAACACCTTGCACGCACACACGACTCTGCTCCGTACACCCCGTACACATGCGGCTTCGCTCCGTACACCTCGTACACTCTCGGCTTTGCTCCGTACACCTCATACACACTTGGCTCTGCTCCATACACCTCATACACACACGGCTCCGCTCCGTAAACCTCGTACATACTCGGCTCTGCTCCATACAGCTCGTACACATACGGCTCCATTCCATACACACTCGGCTTCGCTCCGTATGCCCCGTACACATGTGGCTCCACTCTGTACACCTCGTACACACTCGGCTCTGCTCTGTACACCTTCACACGGCTCCACTCCGTACACCTCGTACACACACGGCTCCGCTCCATACACCTTGCACACACGGCTCCGCTCCATACATCTTGCACACACGGCTCCGCTTTGTACACCTCATACACACACGGCTCCGCTCCATTCACCTTGCACACACAGCTCCATCCGTACATATGTGGCTCCGCTCCGTACACCTCGTACACACATGGCTCTGCTCCATACACCTAGTACACTCTCGGCTCTGCTACATAAACACTGTCAATCCCTCCTGACCTCACGTATAACCTTCACCTCATCCAGCATCATGATAACCTGCACAGTGGAATCCTGCATACACTGAGGAGCTGATCATGTGACCTCTGACTCCTCCCCTCCATTGAAATCATCACATTTCCTGTAAGCGCAGAGTGTGCTGCTCTACAGGTGGAGAGGAGAATAAAGTTGGCTCACACTGCAGGGGGGAAAAGGGAGCAAGATGCGGTCGGTGGGGAGACAGAGACCATGGGTGCTGCAGCAGGAGGCCCAGCAGCACCCCCCTGCCTGCTGCACCTGGGGCAGATGCCCCGCCAGCCCCCCCCCCCAGATACAGCCCTGCAGAAACAGTCATTGACACACTCCAAAAGAAGGGAAACCCACCAAAGGGCATTGCTAAAAAAGCTGGCTGTTCACAGATTGCTGTATCCAAGCATATTAATGGATAGTTGAGTGGAAGGAAAATCTGTAGTATGAAAAGGTGCATAAAAAACTGGGATAACCACAGTCTTGAAAGGATTGTTCAGAAAAGGTCATTCAAAAATTTGGGGGAGATTCACAAGGAGTAGACTGCTGCTGGAGTCAGTGTTTCAAGAGCCTCCACACACAGATGTATCCAGGACATGGGCCACAACTGTCACATACCTTGTGTCAAGCCACTCATGACATATAGACTATGCAAGAAGCGTCTTACCTGGGCCAAGGAGTAAATGAAATAGACTTTTGCTCAGTGGTCCAAGATGTTGTTTTCAGATGATAGAACATTTTGCATTTCATTTGGAAATCAAGGTCCCAGAGTCTGGAGGAAGAGTAGAGAGGCAACAATCCAAGAGTCTGGAGGAAGAGTGGAGAGGCCACAATCCAAGAATCTGGAGGAAGAGTGCAGAGGCCACAATCCAAGAGTCTGGAGGAGAAGTGGAGAGGCCACAATTCAAGAGTCTGGAGGAAGAGTGGAGATGCCACAATCCAAACTGCTTGAGGTCTAGCATGAAGTTTCCACAGTCAGTGATGTTTGGGGAGCCATGTAATCTGCTGGTGTAGGTCCACTGTGTTCTGTCAAGACCAAAGTCAGCGCTGCTGTCTAGCAGGACATTTTTGCACTTCATTCTTCCCTCTGCTGACATGCTTTTTGAGATAGAGATGTCATTTTCCAGCAGGACCTGGCACCTATTCACACTGCCAAAAGTATCAATACCTGGTTTACTAACCACAGTATCACTGTGCTTGATTGGCCAGCAAACTGGCCTGACCTAAACTCAATAGAAGAGGAAGATGAGAGACACCAGACCCAACAATGCATGTGAGCTGAAGGCTGCTATCAAAGCAACCTGGGCTTCCATAATATCTCAGCAGTGCCACAGGCTGATCGCCTCCATGCCACGCCACATTGATGCAGCAATCCATGCAAAAGGAGCCCTGACCAAATGTTGAGTGCATTTACTTTCCATTAGGCCAACATTTATGAGTTAAAAATCATTTTTTCAGTTGGTTTTATGTAATATTCAAATTTTCTGAGATAATGACCTTTGGGTTTTAATTGTCTGTAAGCCATAATCATAATAATAAAATTTATTTATATAGTGCCAACATATTCGGCAGCGCTTCACAATTCAGAGATTCATATTCAAACAATCCTAAGAAACAATTATCAGAAAATACAATAATTACCGTAAAGCAAAATAATGGCAGCCCTGCTCATAAGAGCTTATGATCAAGCAAATCATCAACATTAACAGAAATAAACACTTGTAATAGATCACTCTGTAAAGACTCTATGTAATATATGCATTTCGCTTTATGTATTGAATTACTGAAATAAATTATCTTTTTGGTGAAATTCTAATTTACTGAGATGCACCCGTATTTTGTAAAGAAGAATGTGTAAAAATGTCAGCCTCTGTGTGTGCAACGCTTTTAGGCTGGAAACACACTATCCTACTTACATGCGAGTCTCTCGGACGAGACTTGGATCAGTGACCCTGAACGGCCTCTCCCTCTCTGGACAAGAGTGTGATGCTGCACAAAAACACAAGCAGCTGACACTCCCGTCCAGAGAGGGAGAGGCCGTTCACGGTCATTGATCCGAGTCTTGGTCTCGCATGTACGTAGGATAGTGTGTTTCCACCCTTAGAGACATCTCCCAAAAGACTTGCAGCAGTATTTGCAGCGAAAGGTGGTCCTAGAAAGTATTGACTCGGGGGGCTGAATACAAATGCATGTCACAATTTTCAGATTTATAATTTTAAGATATTTAGAAAATGATGTATCCTTTTCTTTACACATCAAAAAAACTTTGTTGAAAAGTTCATTGGATATGAATACTTTTGCAAGGCACCATTCTTACAAACAATGTGCATAGGAACTTAATGGTTTCATCTGGAGGACTATAAAAATGAGCAAATTGCTTTGACTTTGTTTTGTTAGCTGTCCCAACAGTTGATACTGTTTTGTTGTATGTCACTATGACAATGATGTTGGGTGGTGTCAGTGAGAGCCGCTGGACACTCTGCATCAACAGTGACCGCTGAAAGGCTTTATAGCTTTGATAAGTGACACAGTGTGATTGGAGGTTGTTAAAGGCTAAGAATGGGCAGAAATATACTGTGTCCAGCTGCACGAAGCTGTATACGATGGAATTACCAAAACCTAGCATAAACTTTAGTTTTCTTACCCGAGTTTTGGAAGAGTTAAAGGTATGAATGTATGTATGTAAAGGAATAAACTGAGAGTTTGTCTTCCTTTAGGTCGGCTCTGGGAGACCTGCAAGAACTCTGGTACTTTTCAGTCCTGTGAGCCAATATGCTTCGTTGTGTTGGCTATGCAACCTTGGGGAGAATCAGCATGCGAGAAATTGGTGAATGGCAAACCGGCATTAGCAGCAGACCATGCACCCTCTATGGGCAGGCACATTGGCTCAATTCGTTAGCACTGCAGCCTTTGCAGCACTGAGGTCCCGAGGTCCTGGGTTCAAATGGAGGCGGGGGAGCAAGAACAGCGGGGGGCAGGATGGAGGCGGGGGGCAGGATTGAGGGAGCAGGGCAGAAAGGAGGGAGCGGGGCAGAATGGAGGTAGCGAGGCAGGATGGAGCGAGCGGGGCAGGATGGTGGCGTGGGCAGGGCAGGATGGTGGCAGGGGGGGCTCAGGATGGTGGCGGGAGGGCAGGATGTAGCCGGAGGAGCAGGATGGAGTTGCAGGAGCAGGATGATGGCAGGGTGGAGCAGGATGGGGGGGGCAGGATGGAGCGAGCGGGGCAGGATGGTGCGAGCGGGGCAGGATGGAGCAAGCGGGGCAGGATGGAGCAGGATGGAGCGAGAGGGGCAGGATGGAGCCGGGGAGGGGGGCAGGATGGAGCTGGGGGGTGCAGGATGGAGCTGGGGGGGGGGAAGGATGGAGCCGGGGGGGCAGGATGGAGCTGGAGGAGCAGGATGGTGGCAGGGTGGAGCAGGATGGGGGGGGCAGGATGGAGCGAGTGGGGCAGGATGGTGGCAAGCAGGGCAGGATGGTGGCGGGGTGGCAGGAAGGAGTGAGCAGGGCAGGATGGAGCGAGCGGGGCAGGATGGAGCGAGCGGGGCATGATGGAGTGAGTGGGGCAGGATGGAGCCGGAGGAGCAGGATGGAGTTGGAGGAGCAGGATGATGGCAGGGTGGAGCAGGATGGGGGGTGCAGGATGGAGCGAGCGGGTCAGGATGGTGCGAGCGGGGCAGGATGGAGTGAGCGGGGCAGGATGGAGCAGGATGGAGCGAGAGGGGCAGGATGGAGCCGGGGAGGGGGGCAGGATGGAGCTGGGGGGTGCAGGATGGAGCTGGGGGGGCAGGATGGAGCCGGGGGGGCAGGATGGAGGCGGCGGGGGAACAAGATGGAGGCGGAGGGGGGGCAGGATGGAGGCGGAGCGGGGGTCGGATGGAGGTGGAGGGGGGGGGCCGAATGGAGGCGGGGGAGCAAGAACAGCGGGGGGCAGGATGGAGGCGGGGGGCAGGATGGAGGGAGCGGGGCAGAAAAGAGGGAGCAGGGCAGAATGGAGGTAGTGAGGCAGGATGGAGCGAGCGGGGCAGGATGGAGCGAGTGGGGCAGGATGGTGGCAGGGGGGCAGGATGGTGGCAGGGGGGGGCAGGATGGTGGCAGAGGGGGCAGCAGGATGGTGGCGGGAGGGCAGGATGTAGCGAGTGGGGCAGGATGGAGCCGGAAGAGCAGGATGGAGCTAGAGGAGCAGGATGGTGGCAGGGTGGAGCAGGATGGGGGGGGCAGGATGGAGCGAGCGGGGCAGGATGGTGGCAAGCAGGGCAGGATGGTGGCAGGGGGGGCAGCAGGATGGTGGCGGGAGGGCAGGATGTAGCGAGTGGGGCAGGATGGAGCCGGAGGAGCAGGATGGAGCTAGAGGAGCAGGATGGTGGCAGGGTGGAGCAGGATGGGGGGGGCAGGAAGGAGTGAGCATGGCAGGATGGAGCGAGCGGGGCAGGATGGAGCGAGCGGGGCATGATGGAGTGAGTGGGGCAGGATGGAGCCGGAGGAGGAGGATAGAGCCGGAGGAGCAGGATGGTGGCGGAGGTGGGGGCAGGATGGAGCAGGTGGGGCAGGATGGAGCAGGTGGGGCAGGATGGAGCCGGCGGGGCAGGATGGAGCCGGCGGGGAAGGATGGTGCGAGCGGGGCAGGATGGAGCGAGCGGGGCAGGATGGAGTCAGGGGGGCAGGATGGAGCGAGCGGGGCAAGATGGTGGCAGGGGGCCAGGATGGTGACGGGGGGTGGCATGATGGAGCGAGTGGGGCAGGATAGTGGCGGGGGGGCAGGATGGAGTGAGAGGGGCAGGATGGAGCCGGAGGACAAGGATGGTGGCGGGGGGCAGGATGGTGGCAAGCGGGGCAGGATGGAGTAAGCGGAGCAGGATGGTGGCAGGGGGGGCAGAGGGTGGCAGGGGGGCAGGATGGAGCGAGCAGGGCAGGATGGAGCTAGCGGGGCAGAATGGAGCTGGGGTGGCAGGATGGTGGCGGGGAGGCAGGATGGAGTGAGCTGGGCAGGATGGAGCCGGCAGGGCAGGATGGAGCCAGGGGGGCAGGATTGAGCCAGGGAGCAGGATGGAGCGAGCAGATCAGGATGGAGCCGGGGGGGGGGGCAGGATGGAGCGAGCGGGGCAGGATGGAGCGAGCGAGGCAGAATGGTGGCGTGGGCAGGGCAGGATGGTGGCAGGGGGGGCTCAGGATGGTGGCGGGAGGGCAGGATGTAGCCGGAGGAGCAGGATGGAGTTGCAGGAGCAGGATGATGGCAGGGTGGAGCAGGATGGGGGGGGCAGGATGGAGCGAGCGGGGCAGGATGGTGCGAGCGGGGCAGGATGGAGCAAGCGGGGCAGGATGGAGCAGGATGGATCGAGAGGGGCAGGATGGAGCCGGGGGGGGGGCAGGATGGAGCTGGGGGGTGCAGGATGGAGCTGGGGGGGGGGCAGGATGGAGCTGGGGGGGGGGCAGGATGGAGCCGGGGGGGCAGGATGGTGGCGGCGGGGGAACAGGATGGAGGCGGAGGGGGGGCAGGATGGAGGCAGAGGGGGGGACGGATGGAGGCGGAGGGGGGGCCGAATGGAGGCGGGGGAGCAAGAACAGCGGGGGGCAGGATGGAGGCGGGGGGCAGGATGGAGGGAGCGGGGCAGAAAAAGAGGAGCAGGGCAGAATGGAGGTAGTGAGGCAGGATGGAGCGAGCGGGGCAGGATGGAGCGAGCGGGGCAGGATGGTGGCGTGGGCAGGGCAGGATGGTGGCAGGGGGGGCAGGATGGTGGCAGGGGAGGGCAGGATGGTGGCGGGAGGGCAGGATGTAGCGAGTGGGGCAGGATGGAGCTGGAGGAGCAGGATGGAGCTGGAGGAGCAGGATGGTGGCAGGGTGGAGCAGGATGGGGGGGGCAGGATGGAGCGAGTGGGGCAGGATGGTGGCAAGCAGGGCAGGATGGTGGCGGGGTGGCAGGAAGGAGTGGAGCGGGGCAGGATGGAGCGAGCGGGGCAGGATGGAGCGAGCGGGGCATGATGGAGTGAGTGGGGCAGGATGGAGCGGAGGAGCAGGATGGAGTTGGAGGAGCAGGATGATGGCAGGGTGGAGCAGGATGGGGGGGGCAGGATGGAGCGAGCGGGGCAGGATGGTGCGAGCGGGGGCAGGATGGAGTGAGCGGGACAGGATGGAGCAGGATGGAGCGAGAGGGGCAGGATGGAGCCGGGGAGGGGGGCAGGATGGAGCTGGGGGGTGCAGGATGGAGCTGGGGGGCAGGATGGAGCTGGGGGGGGCAGGATGGAGGCGGCGGGGGAACAAGATGGAGGGGAGGGGGGGCAGGATGGAGGCGGAGCGGGGGCCGGATGGAGGTGGGGGGGGGGGCCGAATGGAGGCGGGGGAGCAAGAACAGTGGGGGGCAGGATGGAGGGCGGGGGGCAGGATGGAGGGAGTGGGGCAGAAAAGAGGGAGCAGGGCAGAATGGAGGTAGTGAGGCAGGATGGTGGCAGGGGGGGGCAGGATGGTGGCAGAGGGGGCAGCAGGATGGTGGCGGGAGGGCAGGATGTAGCGAGTGGGGCAGGATGGAGCCGGAAGAGCAGGATGGAGCTAGAGGAGCAGGATGGTGGCAGGGTGGAGCAGGATGGAGCGAGCAGGGCAAGATGGAGCTAGCGGGGCAGAATGGAGCTGGGGGTGGCAGGATGGTGGCGGGGAGGCAGGATGGAGTGAGCGGGGCAGGATGGAGCCGGCAGGGCAGGATGGAGCCAGGGGGGCAGGATTGAGCCAGGGAGCAGGATGGAGCGAGCAGATCAGGATGGAGCCGGGGGGGGCAGGATGGAGCGAGCGGGGCAGGATGGAGTGAGCGAGGCAGAATGGTGGCGGGGGGGCAGGATGGTGGCGGGAGAGGCAGAATGGAGCGAGCGGGGCAGGATGGTGGCGAGCAGGGGAGGATGGTGGCGGGGGGGGCAGGATAGAGCCGGAGGAGCAGGATGGAGCCGGAGGAGCAGGATGGAGGTGGGGGGGCAGGATGTTGGCGGGGGGGAGGTAGGATGCTGGCAGGATGGAGCGAGCGGGGCAGGATGGAGCCGACGGGGCAAGATGGAGCCAGTGGGGCAGGATGGAGCGAGCGGGGCAGGATGGTGGCGGGGGGCAGGATGGAGCGAGCGGGGCAAAATGGAGCTGGAGGAGCAGGATGGAGCCGGAGGAGCAGGATGGTGGCGGGGGGAGGGAGGTAGGATGGTGGCGTGGGGGCAGGATGGTGGCAGGGGGTGGCAGAATGGAGCGAGCGGGGCAGGATGGTGGTGGGGGGCAGGATGGAGTGAGCGGGGCAGGATGAAGCGAGCGGAGCAGGATGGTGGCGGGGGGCAGGATGGTGGCAAGTGGGGCAGGATGGAGTGAGTGGAGCAGGATGGTGGCAGGGGGAGCAGGATGGTGGCAGGGGGGGCAGGGGGGTGGCGGGGCAGGATGGAGCGAGCAGGGCAGGATGGAGCCGGAGGAGCAGGATGAAGCCGGAGGAACAGGATGGAGCCGGAGGAGCAGGATGGATCTGGGGGTGGCAGGATGGAGCCAGCGGGGCAGGATGGAGCCAGGGGAGCAGGATGGAGCGAGCGGGGCAGGATGGAGCGAGCGGGGCAGGATGGTGGCAGGGGGCAGGATGGAGCGAGCGGGGCAAAATAGAGCTGGAGGAGCAGGATGGAGCTGGAGGAGCAGGATGGTGGGAAGGGGGGGGGGGGTAGGACGGGGGGGGCAGGATGGTGGCGGGGGGGAGGGAGGTAGGATGGTGGCAGGATGGAGCGAGTGGGGCAGGATGGAGCCAGCGGGGCAGGATGGAGCCAGGGGTGCAGGATGGAGCGAGCGGGGCAGGATGGAGCGAGCGGGGCAGGATCGGGCGAGCGGGGCAGGATGGTGGCAAGTGGGGCAGGATGGAGTGAGTGGAGCAGGATGGTGGCAGGGGGAGCAGGATGGTGGCAGGGGGGGCAGGGGGGTGGCGGGGGGGCAGGATGGAGCGAGCAGGGCAGGATGGAGCCGGAGGAGCAGGATGAAGCCGGAGGAACAGGATGGAGCCGGAGGAGCAGGATGGATCTGGGGGTGGCAGGATGGAGCCAGCGGGGCAGGATGGAGCCAGGGGAGCAGGATGGAGCGAGCGGGGCAGGATGGAGCGAGCGGGGCAGGATGGTGGCAGGGGGCAGGATGGAGCGAGTGGGGCAAAATAGAGCTGGAGGAGCAGGATGGAGCTGGAGGAGCAGGATGGTGGGAAGGGGGGGTAAGACGGGGGGGGGCAGGATGGTGGCGGGGGGGAGGGAGGTAGGATGGTGGCAGGATGGAGCGAGTGGGGCAGGATGGAGCCAGCGGGGCAGGATGGAGCCAGGGGTGCAGGATGGAGCGAGCGGGGCAGGATGGAGCGAGCGGGGCAGGATCGGGCGAGCGGGGAAGGATGGTGGTGGGGGGGCAGGATGGTAGCAAGCGGGGCAGGATGGTGGCGGGGGCCCAGGATGGAGCGAGCGGAGCAGGATGGAGCGAGCGGGGTAGGATGGAGCAAGCGGGGCAGGATGGAACAAGCGGGGCAGGATGGAGCGAGTAGGGCATGATAGAATGAGCGGGGCAGGATGGAGCGAGTGGGGCAGGATGGTGGGGGGGGCAGGATGGTGGCGGGGGAGCAGGATGGAGCGAGCGGGGCAGGATGGTGGCGGGGGGGCAGGATGGAGCGAGCGGGGCAGGATGGAGCCGGGGGGGCAGGATGGAGCGAACAAGGCAGGATGGAGCCGGGGGGGGGCAGGATGGAGCTGGGGGAGTGCAGGATGGAGCTGGGGGGAGCAGGATGGAGTCGGGGGGAGCAGGATGGAGCCGGGGGGCAGGATGAAGCCGGGGGGGGCAGGGTTAGGATGGAGCCGGGGGGGCAGGATGGATGTGGGGGGTGGCAGGATGGATGCAGGGGGGGCAGGATGGAGCGAACAAGGCAGGATGGAGCCGGGGGGGGGGCAGGATGGAGCTGGGGGAGTGCAGGATGGAGCTGGGGGGAGCAGGATGGAGTCGGGGGGAGCAGGATGGAGCCGGGGGGCAGGATGGAGCTGGGGGGGCAGGGTTAGGATGGAGCCGGGGGGGCAGGATGGATGTGGGGGGGGGCAGGATGGATGCAGGGGGGGCAGGATGGAGCCGGGGGGAAGGGGGGCAGGATGGATGTGGGGGGGGCACGAGGGATGCGGAGGGGCACTATGGATACGTGGGGGCACGATGGATGCAGGAGGGCACAATAGATGTTAAGGGGGCACGATATAGGCGGGGGACAGGATCCCCCCCGCCTCCCGCTGTTCTCACCTGTCTTCTCCGTCACTGTGGTCATGTGACAGGGCGGGCTGTGTGATGTCACATCAGCCCGCCCTGTCACATGACTGCAGTGATGGAGAAGACGGGTGAGAACAGCGGGATCCAAGGGGGGGCAGTATGGATGAGGGTGGGGTGGGAGGCGGGGGGGCAATATCCCCCTCGCCTCCCGTTGTTCTCACCCATCTGTACACAGGGTGAGAACAGCAGGAGGCGAGGGGGGAGGCGAGGTGGGGGCGTGGGGTGAGAGGTGAGGTAGATGTGGCACCCTGTGCCAGGTCACCACAGATTCCCTTGACTAAGGATGGTACACAGCAACCAGACCCCACTAACACACACCTTTCACCCCAGACCTGTAGGGGGAGCTCCACTGGTTGCCTTAAGCCAGTTCCCCCTATAAATACGGGTCCTGGAGGGGAAAGCACGAGAGTGTGCAGTCACTACAGAACTGTGAAGAGCTGAGTGAGCTGACCTGGTACTGGAGCCGTGCTAGGCCCATACCAGAGACACCTGAACAGTGGTAGACCCTCAGAGTAGCGGTCACAGGAAAAGGAGAGAAAAGCGAGTACCAAAAGGGGCAGAGGAGTCATCCCGACTCCCCCTAACAGAGTTCCGGTCACTGGGTCCGAGCTACAAGGACACAGTATAGACCTTGCAGAGAAACCAGCACCACAAATAGGGGGTTTAGCTCCCCGGACACCCGAAGCACCACCAAATGAGAGCCCGGAGTCTAGGCCAAGACAGGAATCCCATAGAGTGCCCTCACTGCAGCAAATCCGGGTGTGCAGAGTCACACAAGAAAGTGCAGTAACGGTTTGGTCGGGTTTCATGCCTGCCAGACTCCAGCAAAATAACAGACACTAGGAAGCCTACAACCCTGCTTGCTGTGGAAAGACCCGAAGTGTTTTACCTCATCTCCGGTCGAGTGTACCTGTCAACATCAGTAAAGGTACCAAAAGACTTTATGTGTGCATGTCCCTCCTTCCGTCTACACCACACCGACCGCGCTACCCTATTTCCCTCAACTCCATTAACTGCCCCGGGGACCCCCCCCCGCTCGCCCTGTAGGGAGCGGTTCCATCTAGCTGCCGCACATCACCCCAGAGGCCAAAGCAGCGCCGGTGCCATCACCGGACCCCTACAGGTGGCGTCACGACAGACATTATATTAAGTATTTGCCATCATTCCCCTTTTATCTGCAAACTCCCTGGGCCCACGGTCTCAGGCACCTCTACCCGTGACTTCCCAACCAGAGACCTACGCCTGAGTGACCGAGTACCCCACGGGCCTGGGCCGGACATGGGGGCGGCGGGTTCCCTGTATATACTGGCAACGCGCCGCTGTCCCCGGCTGCAAATTGGCGCGAAATTCAAACTTTGAATTCTCGCGCCAATTTGCATAGCCTGCGCTCATTGGCGCCCGTCTCCGGCCAGTGCCAGCCAGCCCCTGAGCATCGGACTCCGGTGTCCGGGTGTACTTAAGGGCTATAGCAACTGGTTCCCTTTTCTTGATTCCCTGTTTCTTCCGCTTGCCTCCGACCCTTTCCCTAGGGTGCAACACAGTGGTCAGTGGTCCCTGGTCCTGGGCCTGGATCTCTCCCAGCGACCAGCTCCTCACTCCTCACTCCTCCTCTGCTCACTGCAGACTGACTGTTGGGACTGACTAACTCCTCCCCTCAGACCTGGATGTTTTAAAGGGAAACTGGCTTAAGACAGCCAGTAGAGCTCCCCCTTCAGTTCTGGGGTGGAAGGTGTGGTGTGCTGTGCGAACCAAGGTGTAACCCCCTCCTTGCACTGGTGGATCCTGTGGCAATCCCGCGCAGGGGTGCCACATTATAATAATTGGATGACTATTGGGGCTACCCTATGAATGGCGGGCTATGGGCTGCATACATAGAGGACTATGAGGGTACATTGTAATATATGAAGGAATATGGGGGTGTAATATAATAATTGGAGGACTATGGTGGCGGGAGGAGGAAGACTATATATACCAGGACAGGGGATGTTTATTCCACATGCATAATGAAGGGAGATAGGGTCAATCTGTGAGTCTTTAAAGGATTAAGAACGTTACACAGGGCCCATACATCTGACCGACGTGTGTGCGCAAGGGAGGGGGGGAGGTGGGATGTTCTAAATTGCTAAATCTAGTTATGCCACTGTTTAGCTCCTACATGAAATACAATATGTCATGACTCAGAAACACTGGGATCCATTGAAGCGTTTCAGTGGTATAACCTCATAAAGTGACACTGGTCAGAATTGCAAAAATAATATCCTGGTCAGGAAAGTAAAAAACAGGCTGGGTGGTGAAAGGGTAAAAATCCAATAAAATGGATATTTCTTTATTAATTTTGGCACAATAAATACTGACTTCAGAGTTTATGTAAAATAACCAAACAGCATATGATATGAATGAAAAAAATGGCTAATATGTGACATCTGGCCCTGCTTGTTCATTACTGAAGCTTGTCTGCAACTGTCTACAATGCTAAATATGTTTCCTTCTATGCCATAATAGCCTCCTGTGATCTAGTTCAAAGCACTCTATGGGGATCTTTGCTAAATATATTATATTTTCCCTATGGCTTCACATTTGTCTCGCCCAAATATATACATGCACAGCTGTCCAATCATTGACATTGATAGGGGGTTTCAGCTTTAAAAAAGGGGAAAATGAGTAAAAGCCTAAACTCCAGTGTGAACAAATGTGAAAATAAGATATGTTAGCTCATTAAATAACATGTTACTATCATAATGAGACCACTTATTTTTTTGTCTTGTGGTATTTGCTGAATTATTTGTGCCTATTTCTTTAAAATCTTCCATGCGATTAATGAATTTGGTTCAAATGAAAACTTTTTTCTGACTTTTCACCAAAAGTCGCAAAACTTATAAAAAGTTGCACGTTTGTCTAAAAGTGCTCCAAATAGAAAACTCGGCCAGAAAGCTTCTCCAGGCAGGGACTGGAATGAGATGCACCCCCCAAACTGTGACATTTTGTAAAAGTTCCAGGTAATAAATTTGTGAAAAACATCCAGATACCGTAATTAAAGTTGACAAGTTGACAATGACAACTAAAAAAAAAAATAAAAAAATAAAGAAAGAAAACTTAAAAAGATGTTAAGGAAAAATGAAAAAAAAAATATTACCACATTGTCCATGTGTTCTACATCAACAGAAAAAAATGAAATGCAGGAGACTACAAACCTATGAATACAACAACGAAAAAAACAACAAATGAGCAATACCCTAAAATGATATACCGTATATACTCGTGTATAAGCCGACCCGTGTATAAGCCGACCCCCCTACTTTTGCCCCCAAAACCTGGGAAAACCTATTGACTCGTGTATAAGCCGAGGGTGGACCCCAGCACAGGTGTACAGCCCCCAGCAGTGTGGTATACAGCAGCCCCAGAGGTATATACAGCAGCCCCAGTGGTAGTATACAGCAGCAGCCCAGTGGTATATACAGCAGCAGCCCCAGTGGTTAGTATACAGCAGCCCCAG
The DNA here is from genome assembly GCA_033576535.1 of Allobates femoralis. NCBI lineage: Eukaryota > Metazoa > Chordata > Amphibia > Anura > Aromobatidae > Allobates > Allobates femoralis. The sequence continues at coordinate 50,096,373 of JARQOC010000008.1, read as the reverse complement.
AAGTGTATACAGCAAGCACCAGTGGTAGTATACAGCAGCCCCAGAGGTAGTATACAGCAGCCCCAGATGGTATATACAGCCCCAGTGGTAGTATACAGCAGCCCCAGTGGTAGTATACAGCAGCCCCAGTGGTAGTATACAGCAGCCCAGTGCTGTAACAGCACAGCAGCCCAGGGTGTATACAGCAGCAGCCCCAAAGCTGTATACAGCAGCAGCCCCAGGGCTGAAAAACTAGGCTTATACGCGAGTATATACGGTAAGTAAAGATGCTAAAGTGCAGAAAAATAAATTAGGGTACTTGGTGGCATAGATATGAGCATATGAATGCTTAAGCTGTCCCACCAGCGACAAGGTGACCCTATAGCACACTACCTGCCTAACAATAGTACTAATACCTTGCCATCCGTCAGTGCAGTGACAAGGACAGGATTAAGCAGAACCAGACCCCAACAGAGCACACCATACCATGGGACGCCAAACACTAGATCATGTCCAGCTCAGAGGTAGGCCACACCGATGATTGCATGACTGTAAAAAACACATGAAATAAAACCAGGGCTGAAGCTAAAGTGAAACTCTGCAGTGGTGCAAGTTCACACTGGCCTCATAATGTTGGGCAGGTACTGTCACCTTGTCACTGGTGGGACAGTTTACGCATTCATATGCTCACCATGCCACCAAGTACCCTAATTTATTTTTCTGCACTTTAGCATCTTTACTTTTATCATTTTAGGGTAATTGCTCATTTTTTGTTTTTTTCGTTGTTATTTCCATTATAAGGCCAGTGTGAACTTGTGTGGCGCCCTGTGCCAGGTAAGCCACAGAACCAACTAGTACACTAAGGCATTTCCACGTCTGGTACTCACAATACATCCAACACCTTCCACCCCAGGCCTGTGGTGGGAGCCCAACTGGTTTCTGTTAAGCCAGATCCCCTATAAATACAGGTGCTGTGGACAGAATTAGGCAGAGTGTGCAGTCACTAGAAGAACTGTGAAGCGAGCTAAAACTGGTTACCGGAGCTGTGCTAGGCCCGACACCAAGTGCATCTCCAGAGCCAGTGTGAGGGTCCAGAGATTAAGGACTGCAGGCAGAGGCAAGGAAGAGTACAGTGGGGCTAGAGGAGCCATCCCGGCTCACCCCACCAGAACATCGGTCACTGGAGACCGAGTCTGCACAAAGTGTAAGAGATCAGCCCAGCAGAGAATCCAGTACACCGTGGAGGCTTAGCTTCCCGAACACCCTCAGCACCCATAATTGAGAGCCAGGGACCGCAGGAGCGCAGGAGGGATAATGGTAGCCCAAGAGAGAGCCCTCAGTGCAGCAACATGGGTGCGGAGAATCAGGAGGTCAGGTCTGGTTTCATGCCAGCCAGGCTTCGTGACAAGGAACAGGACAAGGAGGCCTATACCTCACTCGACGTGGAAGTCCCAAAGTGTATCCTTCATCCCTGGATGTGTACTGGTTTCCATCAGTAAAGATACCAAAAGAGACTTTCTGTGTGTGTGTGTTCAGCATTCCAGTCCCACACCACAACGACTGTGCTGCCCTTCTCCACCATCCGTCCATACAACCCCGTTGACTCCGCTCTTCTTGTAGAGAGCCACAACACCTTGCTGCCACTCATCCCCGAGGCCTCAGCAGCGCCGGACCTACAGGTGGCGTCACGACTGACAATAACTTTAATCCCTGTAAATATACCCCTTTTCATTGTCACCCAAGGGCACAGGCTCGAGCATGGACCACCCGTGACATCCCTGCACCCGACCGCCCGAGACCTGAGTACCCAGTCCCTTGTGGCCCCAGACACTTGCACACTGCAGAGTTTCACTTTAGTTCTAGCCCTGGTTTTATTTAACCCTATGAATAAGTAGTAAAATATGGAAATATTAAACTATTAAAATAGATACATTTTTTGTTTATTTTGTTGCAGCCTTTCCCATCATTCACCCAATGGTAATCGCTTCCGACTCTACAGCATTAAATGAACAAGCTGTGGAGATGCGGAAGTCTGGAAATCCGCACCACAGCTGAAATAATGCCGCAGAGGGGAGAGGCACAGTGAGCATGGGGTTTCTAGAAATCCCATCCACTGTGCATGTTTTGTTGAACGCAGCATTTTGGACGCAGCAGTAATACATTGCGTCCAAAACGCTAATATTACTGATCATGTTCACGCATCCTTATAGAGTACGTATTTTATGCCAGTGGACATTGAGTAACTATAGGAGCTGATTGTTCACTCCACTACATACAATAGGTGCCTGTTATGGCATACAGAGAAATATAGATGGGCAAAGTAATAGGTGTTGGATCTGATGCCACTTAAATGTATAGCCTTTTGTAGTGATGGATGAACCCGAACTATGAAGACATGCTCGGACCCGAACATGGACTCAGGAAAGTATGTGCTAGGACAAAGATACACTATATGAGCTGCATGCGACTATCTCGCATGCATATCGCATGAGTCACCTGGCCCAGCCCCTGTGTCTCTGAACGGGAGCTGAAAGCTCCATAGAAACTCAATCAGCTCCACGTTCCCAATGATGGTGGGTTTACACGCTTCAATATCGTTGCGATATCGCAACTCAATGGCGCAGGAGCGCGCATTTAGTGCACGTTTCTCCCGCATCGCATCGGAGGTTTACACGCTGCGATATCGGAATACAATGTCCGTGCGATGTCTATGCCCCCAACCCAGGAACGATCCTTTAACATGGGAGTGAATGGGTGACGTTTCAAATCGCATCGTAGTTGTGCGTTTACACAGCACGATCCGACTCCAATCTCCCTTCAATATCGGTGCATTGAATAGCACGCTCATTCAATCCCCGATATCGCATTGACATCGTTCCTGCATCGTATTGGACGTTCACACCATACAACGCAGGAACGATATCGGCTCCAACGATTGAACCACGTGACTTTTCATTGATATCGTACTACGATATCGCAACGTGTAAACCCGCCATCAGAGATCCGGCGGCAGGCCAGTTGATTCATGCGAGATGCCTGAGAGACACTCACATGCTGCATGCATAAGTGTGTCTCTGCCCTTACTGTTAAGGTTTGGCTACCTGGGTAAAGTGCTAGGGGGCTGCAAAAGGAATCACAAAGGAAATTAGAAGCAGGATTACATATACCGAGCTTCCGGACCACTGCTTCTGGATCCCCTTGTTAAACCATATTTACTTGTTCCCCTGCTCCCACTCTGTGACAGCATCTGAATGGTTGCAGTCAGACTGCGCCTACACCCTCTGTTATGGTGTCTGTGATTTGTTGCCATACACATATGTGGTGCCCCACTATGTAGCTGCCACAAAGGGGTACTGCACCCGTAAAAGAGGTGTAGTAACCCCAGCTACAAGTGGATTTCAGGATGGTAGGTGGAACCCTAAACCCACACCCCACACTAGATCATGCAGTGGGAGGGAACCCGGGAGTGTATATAGTGACCTCCAGGGGGAACTAGTGAGGAGTTAGAGCCAGGCAGTGGGTCTGAGGGAGAAAGGAGTTCTTTGGCTGGAGGCCTTTTGGGCTTCAGGTCTCTGCCTCCGGGTTGGAGAGCTAGGAGAGTTCCAGGCAGGGAGCCTGAGGCATGAAGGAGGGTCTCCTTGGCTGAGGGACCCAGGAAGCAAACAGAACAGATCCCAGACGCAAAGCAGAGAAAGAAGCAAGGAGCTCGGAGGGAGTTCGCTCTAGGAGAGAAACCGGGTACCGGAGCCTGCACCTGTGGTAACCTTTAAGGACTACAGAAAATCTGATGCATGGGAGTATATTCATATACGGCCCTGATTCTCAAGCGACCATTAGAGGGGACAAGACACAGCCAGGCAGAGCCGCAGTGATGATAAGAGGGTTACCCGATGGGAGCAAGAGAAGGAAAGTGAGAAACAGCAGGAGGTCAGACTACTCTGTATGAGGTCAAGCTTCACACAAGCTACTGGGAAGCAGGGAAGAAAAGGAACAAGAAAGGCACATACAGGGGGGTTCCATCCAGCTACCAGAGATCCGCTTACAGCCACCCGTAGCCACTTGTCATATAACATCTAACTTCACTGAGGACTGTAATATCACTGCTGAAGTTCCAGTAAAGTACCCAGTGAAGTGACACTTGACTCTGCTGCATCTTATTTCCACGAACTCATTCCTTTCATAGATTTCCTGCCCCGGAGGTCCCAGTGCTGCCTGAGGATGACTAAACCATCTCAGCTGCACTACCACCGACCTCCGGAGGACTGGAGCGGCACTGATGATATCTCACCACGTACTGCAAGTGGCGTCACAACAAACTTGTACATAATCAATTGTAAATATCCCCTTTTCAAGAGAATAGTCCCCAGGACACGGGGTCAGGCACGGCCGCCATTCCCTGTGATAGCATTAACCCCGTCTGCCGCCTGACACCCGAGTGCCCAACACCCCGAGGCGACACACATACTAGTGTAAAAATAAATAAATAATTGTAAAAAAATACCGTGGGGTCCTCCATGTTTTGATCCCCAGTGGAAATAAAGCAGCTGTGGCCTTCAGCCCCCAGACTTCCCAGCCTCCTGATGTCCCACAGAGATCCCAGCTCTGCTACATCAAGAAGCTGAAATGATGGAAATGTGACCTCTCAATACATCTTTTGGGACACACTGACAGCCACAGGGGAGCCCCTCTGATGCCATGAGTGAACTCAGCTGAGCTCGCTGCCGGATTGAAGGATTGCATGATACGGCAGCTCAGCAGTTAAGAATACCGCCCCTAGTAGTTTGCTTTATCTTTGTTGGGTATCAATATTGTATCATGCCATTTTTTTAAATTATTTTGGGACTCAAAAAAACCCAAAAAACTGAGCTGAAGCAAACATTAGTATACATGCAGATTTGAAGCATGTTCACACTAGCTACTAAACAGACAAAGCCTAAGAAAAAACTGTATAAATAAATACCCTGTCATAAATAAATAAGTAAAAAGAGTACTTATTAAAGGGACCCTGTCACCTCCAAAACATGTCCCTGCAGCATATTATCACTAATCCCACACTTGTTTTGGCTCAGAAAAGCATCCTGTGAAAGTGCATAAAAACGTTTTATAACTTACTCATTAGTGATGTTAATTAGCTGGGGCTATATTCTTTAGTCCCTAGGGCGTGCCCTCTTCATCATAAGATCACGCCCTAATAGGTGTGATTTTCTATTCATATTGTATTCAGCGCCTCCCTGCTCTCCTCGGCGCTGCCTGGGCTGTAATGACGTGAATCGCGTCATTTCCAGCATCGGGTGACGTCAGTACACCCATGCCGCATGCGCAGTGCGGTGCTTGAAGCCTGCAGAGCGGCGCGGGTGTGCTGACGTCACCCGATGCTCTGGATCATTTCTACGTTGTTGCTCTCCCGCTGGACAGGAACAATGACCAACAATCTAAATGCTACACTATGGAGTGACAATTCCCAATGACCTCGGTATATTTCTGGATCGCTGGTGCGTCATTTTTCACATCACTGGTGAGATACCTGTTTGACATCTTACCAGCGATGTGGAAAATGACGCACCAGCGATCTCTGCACATCGTTATTGTTATTGGGATCGCTGGTGCGTCGTTTTGTATGACTGGGCCTTTAGTGTTGCACAAGGGATAATATAATAACCTGCACTGGTGATGATTCCAACCCCTGTGCAATGCTAAGGAAATCCTAAAAAACATTACCTGTTTGTGGGCCTTGAGACCTGCTGCAGGTAAATTGCACTCTGCTCTTTCCTGTTGATTCTTAGGCGGTACGTGAAGCACTTAATGGCCGTTCAGGCAGCAAAAGTCTGAGTTATCATAGTTTCTTCTGGGGTTAGGATCATTCTAACATATCCAGATACCACTAGGGGCGTCAGGGTCCGAATCTCTAGTCTCTGCAAGAGACCAGTTGCAGTTTTTGATGTTTTTCCTATTTCTCCCATGTGAGTTGATCACCTAATAGTGTGCAATATACTCTCTCTCAGGAATTAGCTTTGCTTGCTGATGCCAGCAGTCATCACATCACCACTCATATTAGATTTTCATATTATGGTCACGTGACTTTTCTTTTAGATTCTCTTAGTAAAGAAGGGGATTTAGCTCCTCAATGAACATGAATGAGAAAGTAGGAAGAGCAGGTTCGTTGGCACCTGACTGTCATATATGAGTGGTCATATGAACCGTAAAGTCTAATGTTACAACTAAGACTATTGTATGGTCGAAACACAACAGCCATCTATGGTTTTTATTTCTTCCAAGCCACTTGGGTCCTTCTCTTCCTTGTTTCGTAATTGCATCTCACCAGAACTAACGAGTTGCCTGTGGCTTTAAAGTTGTGCGATAGACCATTTCATATATTTATTCAATTAGGTAATTTCTCTCCTACCACTACAGTATTAACTCTAAAGATGATTTATATCGTGACAATGAATTTCTGTTTTTGTTTTTTTAAGTGAATGAAAGAAGGTTTATTTTTTTTTTATGCATTAAGTGTCAGGAAATGCCTTCACATGTGAGGTATGCAGGGTCCTGTCATCTAGCGGGTAGGGTTTCCTGATACATTCCATAGGTTAAAGTTAATTCTTGAAGTCACTTCATTCCATGGTTATGATGTTCATTAAATGATACAACAATCAGTAGTGATTGGATTGTAGAAGTTGAAGTCACCGGAATTCATCTCCTCCAGGCAATTACGCATGCAGGAAGCAAGGCTGGGACATCAGAGAGGAAGTCTAGGAATTAATGGTTGACATCTACTGGCTGACAGCTATTGACTGAGTAAAACACCATCAAAGAAATGCAAAATATATGAAATACACGTAGCCCTTTCATGATTTGGTGCTATTCTGCCTGAGTTGTTTAAAGAGGACCTGTCACCCCCTGCTGCATGGTAATCTAAATGCAGCACTGAATGCAGCATGTCTGCTGCATTAAGGGAAGGGGTCCCCCATGTGTCTGTGAGCTGTGTACCCTGAGATATAGCCTTAGACAAACACATTGTTAAAAGTCAGGAGGGCATTACCTGGTGCAGGTGTCAGCTTGATTCATAGGGGCCATTCCCTCCCCCTCTGCCTGTCTGTGCTGCCTCCTCCTGTGCTGTTTATGCTTTGTTCAGACAACAGGGCAGGAATCTGGAGCTGGAGCCAGGACAAATGATTTACATTCTGTGTGCGGCAGGATGAGTGACAGAGAGGAGGAGGCCAGAGACAGCACAGCAGAAGCAGCACAGAAAGGCAGAGGGGGAGGGAATGGCCCCGTGAATAAAGCTGACTCCTGCACCAGGGAATGCCCTCCTGACTTTTAACAGTGAGTTTGCCTTGGGCTATATCTCGGGGTACACAGCACACAGACACATGGGGGACCCCTTCTCTGAATGCAGCAGACATGCTGCATTCAGTGATGCATTTAGATTGCCATGCAGCAGGGGGTGACAGGTCCTCTTTAAGCATAACGTAGTTAAATCTCTTCCCAAAGATTTTCATGATGGTGGGTTTACACGCCGCGATATCGGCGTCCAACTCCGACCCAACTCCGACAAAAAGTCACGTGGGTCGCGAGTTGGAGCCGATATCGGGCGCGCGTTGTACGGTTTGAGCGTACAACGCGATCCTGGAACGATGCCAAAACGATATCGGAGTTGAATAGCAGAGCTATTCAACTTCCCGATATCGCAAGGCCGTTGTAGCAGGATCGCTGCGTGTGACAGCCCAACTCCGATGCGTACTCGCACCTCACCCATTAACTCCCATGTTAAATGGTCGTTACTGGGTTGGTGGGCGTACACATCGGAGGGACGTTGTTTCCCGATATCGCAGCGTGTAAACCGGCGATGCGATATCGGGAAAAGCGCTCAAAAAATGCGCGCTCCCGCGGCGTTGCCTCCGATATCGCGCCGATATCGGGACGTGTAACCCCACCATTAGAGTTTAGTAAAAAGTATCACGGGACCCTGGTAGTCCTTGAAAAAGTATTTGAAATTTCCTACCATCTGTAGAATCCCTGGCTCTTCTAATTATAAGTCCCCATGACGTCATCAGTCTAGCAAGATACTATTAAGTTTGCAGTGCTTTGGAATGGCAGCCATTGATCTGATTTCAGCATCAGTATTTTCTAATATGAGAACTCACGTATAAAGTTTTCTTTACAATATCTAAAAAGCCGGCATCAGACAGATGATCCATTTCAGCATTCATATTCCCAGTCCAAAAATATGCAATTTTCTGGACCTTTTAAATGTAACCTTTGATGCAGCCTATTAGAATACAAGTGATGCCACATGTAGACAAAATTAAGACAGTGCAAAGAGTTAACCAGGCCAAGTCCCCACAGTATGTGATAAAATATTGCAGGGTACCATAAAAGGAACAATCTGTAAAAGGAGAGATTAAGTAAAAAAGTTTAAAAAAAAGAAAAACTTTAAAAATATAATAACCCCGATAAAAAACGTAAAAACGTGGGAATCACAAAACAATGTAATAACAAAAAAGGAAACCTAGTTGTTTCACCCTAACATATAAAACTATCACACTATTTAATTGTCTCACAAAAACCTCTTCACCACTAGAGATAAGCGAAACATTTGATGTTCGGTTTCAGCTCTGTTCGCCGAACTTCTGAGCCCCATTTAAATCAATGGAAGGAAAAATCAAGGGCATAGAAAATATTTTCAAAGGGGCCCAAAAGCTGCCAAAAACATCTTAAACCGCCTTACAGTGGAGTTCCGCTGTTTTCGCACATTAGCTTCCTAAAGTATTGCTTAACAAGCTTAGCACTGCTGTTAACATGCTTTCTAGCCAGCTCATGAACATCACTGCTTCCCCCCTACTAGATTGGTTAAAGTCATATTTAGCCTCGACCACCCTCTCTGCCGGCGTCTGTGATTGGTTGCCAGTATGGCAAGATTACTGTAAAAATAAATAAATAATTGAAAAAATGGGTGTACGTATTTTTGGTTTCCAGCCAGGTGCACCTAAGCAACTGGGGGCTGGAATTCTCAGCATGGGGAAACCCAACTATACTGGCCCCTCCCCTCTGTGAATAGGAGTCTGCAGCTGCCCCAGAAAAAGTCACATTCATGAAAGCGCCATTTTCTGGAGCTGTACCCAACTCTTTCACCTGCCTTGTGACAGTGGCAAACTAGGTAATAAAGGGGTTAATGCCAGTTATGTATTGGCAGCAGGCACTAAGCCCGAGGTTACTAATGTTGGCCAATGTTAGACCCGGCCATTAGGAACCTCTATGTATATAGTAAATAACACACCAAATCATGAAATAATAATTTATTTGATAGAGAACACAATGACAATCCTCGTTTCACGTGCTTAGATTGCGCTGACTTTGCTGAATATTGCTGTGTGTTGTGTTTGCATTTCTTCAAGACCTGCATGAAGTACAGATGAAAAGGTCTTGTGCTCAGCTGCTGGTAGAGGGGTTGATGTGAGGCTTGGGTGCGACTCACCTGGGATCCCCTCCCCCTGGCTTTAAAAAGCTTTTCCCCTTCTCTGTGAGATGCCGCTGATAGTTATTTACTCTTGGTCTTTGTTGCTGTGCTAAAGTCTTTACTTTGGGAGTAGCTGTGATCCCGGATCCATAGGTGGAGGTAGGGACCCTCAGCCTAGGGCTAATCAGAAGCTCCGGAAAACAGGGTGGAGGCTCGGACCTCCTCACCATCAGAGGTACTTCTGAGAGCAGGGCGAGCCAGGGACCCCAGTGTAAGGGTCAGATTAGCTCCCCCTGAATCCCCTCACCCCTCTCACCATTCAGTTACCTGATTTCTTCACCTCCTAAGCGTGACACTTGGTTTCCATGTTTATTACTCCCCTATAAACCCTCCACAATCCTCAGTGATGTCCTTGTGGCACCCCGATATGGCTGCCACAAATGGTAATTCTTCCACATCAATTGTAATGCTATGCCTGAAGAGAATTGTAGCTTCCTCTGCTGGAAGTCTGAACCATTTACACACTGCCTGAACCGTTATTAGGAGACTGAGCACTGGAGGCCTTATTTGAGTATATGGCTCCCTCACTGGTGAGGGGGATGGGTTAGAATTTAGTGTTTAGTAAAATGAAGTAAGATGAAAGAGAAAATTCAGTGAAGAGCTGGTTGGAAAGTTTCTCTGAAGGAACCATCTACAAAGCATGGTACCAATCCCTAGGCTACTCAGGCTCACAAGGTTCTATGAACACCAGCCAATTAAGTGGAACTTTTCCAGGCATCAGTAGTACAGAAGTTCAGATAAATGCTAGTAGTACAGCGGGTCAGAGAATTGCTGAAAGGCACAGCTAACTACAGGACCATCACTTCTAGCCTGACAGGATGTAACCCACAATCACTAAGAGGGAGTACTAGAGAGCATCTGGCTTCAAAAGACCTAAAAACTACAGAAGTCAGCAATAAGGCCATATTTCACACTCAGCAGGGTGGCCTACAGTTTTCATCAGACTGGCCAGGCCACTTGTCTGGGGGGGCTATATTACCCTTTACACTGTGCAAGAACTTCAGTAAACAGTAAGCAAAAGACTGTTTCATGCTGTACATTTTTCTGCTACCCTGTACCACTACTACTACCCTCATCATCATCATCCCCTGGGAGCCAGCCCTGGTTGGGAAGAATTTAACAACTGCACTGCCACTCCATCTATCTTCCAGGGATCTCCTGCAGTGCCAGCTATATCTGACTGATTATCCCAACTGGCGTCATGAACTATTCATTCCTTTATTATTTTTATTTCTTTATTATTTTTATTTCTCCATTTTTACTCTTCCTTCCCAATGAGAGCCACAGCCCTGTGCATTGCCGCCATGATCCTAACTACTGACCCAGCTGCTGAGTCCCCTAGCCCTTAGTGCGCCATATCCTCTCACTGCAGGATTGGAAACTGACTGACTTCCAGCTACCGCTGTGAGCAGGGTGATGTCACAGTCACATTCAGTCTCATTGCTTTAGCTGACCAGAGGTGAACCGGACTGACGACACCCCTATCACAGCAGCCAGTCGGTTTCTTGCTTTTGCCGTTGGTCCATGCAGTCCCTCCCCTGTGTAGGAGTTGAAAGACAAGCAATACACACCCCACTTACATGCTCTGTTACAGTTTCCTTTCAACCCAGTCAGTCCCACCCTAAGCAGACTCCTTGTCAGTATCACTGCCCCTGTGAATCTCCTTGGTGCTGTCCTGTTGCAATGGATAGGTGCCAACATACAGTATTTGAAGGATAGATTTATGCAACTCTCTGGTATTTTGAACAATTAGGAGGTTTGCCACCTGGCTACTTGCGATTATAACCCTTGGTCCATGTGTGGTTCCCAACTCCAGTCCTCAAGGCACACCAACAGTGCAGGTTTTCAGGATTTCCTTAGTATTGCACAGGTGATAATTGAATCACCTGCACTGGGGATGATTCCAATTTCTAAGGAAATCCTGAAAACCTGCACTGTTGGTGTGCCTTGAGGACTGGAGTTGGGAACCTCTGTGACACCTGGCAAAGGCGGGGATCAAGACCCCTTTCAATACAGTGGTGCCACTGACAGGAATGAGGAGCTTCCAAAGAATATAATAATAACAAGATTTATTATTACAAACTTGCCCATGTTTTCATGGGGAGGAAAAGTAAATTAAACTTCTGAAGTAAAACAGTAAATGAACTAAATAATAAACTTAACCCCAGTAACTCTTATACAAAAAGAAATCTATGTTGTTCTCTTTCACTACAAAGAGAACGTACATAAACAGTGGGGAAAATAAGTATCCCTTGCTGATTTTGTAGGTTTGTCCACTGACAAAGACATGAACAGTCTATAATTTTAAGGGTAGGTTAATTTTAACAGTGAGAAATAGAATATCAAAAATAAAATCCAGAAAATCACATTGTCTAAATGATATACACTGTGTGCAGAATTATCAGTCAAAAGAGTATTTTGATCACATTATACTTTTTATACATGTTGTCCTACTTTAAGCTGTATAGGCTTGAGAGCCAACTACCAATTAAGTAAATCATGGTGATGTGCATCTCTGTAATGAAGAGGGGTGTGGTGTAATGACATTAACACCCTATATAAGGTGTGCTTAATTATTAGGCAAATGCCTTTCCTTAGGCAAAATGGGTCAGAAGAGAGATTTGACGGGCTCTGAAAAGTCCAAAATTGTGAAATGTCTTGCAGAGGGATGCAGCAGTCTTGAAATTGTCAAACTTTTGAAGTGTGATCACCGAACAATCAAGCGTTTCATGGTAAATAGCCAACAGGGTCGCAAGAAGCGTGTTGGGCAAAAAAGGCGCAAAAATAACTGCCCATGAATTGAGAAAAATCAAGCGTGAAGCTGCCAAGATGCCATTTGCCACCAGTTTTGCCATATTTCAGAGCTGGAACGTTACTGGAGTATCAAAAAGCACAAGGTGTGCTATACTCAGGGACATGGCCAAGGTAAGGAAAGCTGAAAAATGACCACCTTTGAACAAGAAACATAAGATAAAACATCAAGACTGGGCCAAGAAATATCTGAAGACTGATTTTTCAAAGGTTTTATGGACTGATGAAATGAGAGTGACTCTTGATGGGCCAGATGGATGGGCCAGAGGCTGGATCAGTAAAGGGCAGAGAGCTCCACTCCGACTCAGACGCCAGCAAGGTGGAGGTGGGGTACTGGTATGGGCTGGTATAATCAAAGATGAACTTGTGGGACCTTTTCGGGTTGAGGATGGAGTGAAGCTCAACTCCCAGACCTACTGCCAGTTTCTGGAAGACAACTTCTTCAAGCAGTGGTACAGGAAGAAGTCGGTATCGCTCAAGAAAAACATGAGTTTCATGCAGGACAATGCTACATCACGTGCATACAACTACTCCACAGCATGGCTGGCTAGTAAAGGTCTAAAAGAAGAAAAAATAATGACATGGCCCCCTTGTTCGCCTGATCTGAACCCCATATCGAAACTGTGGTCCCTCCTAAAATGTGAGATCTACAGGGAGGGAAAACAGTACACCTCTCGGAACAGTGTCTGGGAGGCTGTGGTGGCTGCTGCATGCAATGTTGATCCTAAACAGATCAAGCAACTGACAGACTCTATGGATGGAAGGCTGTTGAGTGTCATCATAAAGAAAGGTGGCTATATTGGTCTTTTTTTTCGTGTTTTGTTTTTGCATGTCAAAAATGTTTATTTCTAAATTTTGTGCAGTTATATTGGTTTACCTGGTGAAAATAAACAATTGAGATGGGAATATATTTGGTTTTTATTAAGTTGCCTAATAATTCTGCACAGTAATAGTTACCTGCACAAACAGATATCCTCCTAAGATAGCCAAATCTAAAAACAATGCGTGTCTAGTCCCTGCTTTGTCTCTGTAGCGACTGACTGCTCTCACCACCCAAGCCTCGTTTCTTTCCTCAGCTTAAGTGGCAGAGCGATGATGCTCTAAAAGTATTTTACTCATTGAGCAACAAAGTTGCACTTTCATTGCACAGTTCTTTTGGTAAATACATCACAGCATATATGCACATATAAAGTTATTCAAGCTTTGCTTTTCAATGTTTAATAAATTCAGAACAATAGTGAGTGTTACTTATATCTAGTGGCCAGATGTTATTATTACAAGTGACCAACAACCATAATTACAACTGAAATGTATAGATCTGTACACCCTCTTACATATTTATGTCACTGTAAGCCCTGAGGAGACCGCCCAGTTTCTATACAGGAACACTTCTTGCCCAATAGGCCAGCAGATGTGCGCTGCCTGTCTGTGCCCCCAGTTGGAGTTGATCTAAAGCCTGGAATTTCTTTGCCAAGGAAACCACAGTACACTTTAAGGCATTGCCCAGGCAGATGCAATTTTGAAGACAGTAAAGAAATTCTTAAATAAAGGAGTAACTGTCAAACTTAAATTACCATGCAATACTCCACTGTTCCCACTAAAAGAAAAAGGTTGAGAAAGGTTAACTCACCTACTGTCCTCAATATAGAATCCTGTCTAGCCAATGTGGCACCTCACCAGGTAGGCACTCCTCCATTAGGGTACCTTTACACGTGGCAACATTTCTAGGAATTTCACTGGCAACTTACTGGTTGCAGTGAAATCATGGACACATTGTTATATCTTGTTGCTGTGTACAAATGAAACAATGTCTCCATGATTTCACTGCAACCAGTAAGTTGCCAGTAAGATTCCTAGAAAAGTTGCCGCATTTAAAGGTACCTTTAGAGGGAGTTGTGCCTCTGGTCTCCAGGTACTGGGATGGTGCAGTTGAGCTTCACACACACACACACACACACACACACACACACAACACTTAGGACCCCGGGACGGTGGGTGTACCCAGAGGGAGGACCCAAGCATAGCGGGGAGAGAAAAATGAAGTGCAGGAATAAAAAAACAACAGCAGAAGTAGTAGAAAGGAAGGAGAAGGAGAGAGACCATCGGAGAGGAGTAGAGTGGAAGTCGGGAGTGTAGGGGCAGTGTGGTGCTGACTCCCGCGGGGTGGAGCATGACCATGCTCGTCCCGGGAGGGAAAGACTGAGAAGTGTAGAGGAAAGGAGCACTTGGGGTACAGAACAAGACGTAGATCCTGGTACGCCCGTATCTGGTGAGACAGAGGGGCTGGTGGACGACTCAGGGACCTGGCCCTGAAGACGGCGCAGATACTCTATGCCCCAACCATTGAACCGGAGGCCCCAAGTTCCTAACAAGAGCTGATGCCGAACACCCGACATAACTTGGAGAAGGCGACCGAAGTAGGGAGCAGTGCCTGGAAGGAGTAGAACAAAGCACCCGTGGCTGTCGGTACCTGAGCTCTGTGCTGCGGAGGCACTAAGTGAGGAGTGACAAGACGAGCATATAGCGTGAAAGGACCACCAAAGACAGAAACACCTAGTTAGAGGGAAAGGGCCACCAACAAAGGCTTGACTGCACTGACCCGGTTCTGGAGACAACGCTGAATCGGAGGTTGGCAAAGGAAGTACCCGGCTGCCAGGCTGAAACAACTGAGTAAAAGTAACAGAACTCCAGCTGTGGTGTGTGAGACTTTCTTTAGCGGCGACAACCAGACGCAGAGGCTGCATGAGACACCGGGGTGTTGATGACCTAATGAACATCTGCCAAGGTACGAACTGACTCCTTCATCCTACTGCCCTGAGGACTGCGCTCCACCTGCGGGGAGCAGAACCATCCAAGCAGCAGGTCACCGTCCCCAGAGTTTCTGAAGCAGTGGCGGCCGTCCTGGTCGCATACCGCAGGTGTACCCCTTTCGTTAGTCATCCCCCATCATCTACCCTCGCCGCCAAGGTCACAGGACTGGGTCTTGGCCCCCGTCTGACCTCGAGAAAAGAACCAAGAAATGAAAAATAACAGCTGCCTGGTTCCCGAGTACCCCTGGCCCTGGAGAGGGCGTGTCACCCACATACCCTATAGGCACAGATCGCTTACACAGCCTTCCATTTCATGGTCATTGATCTGACCAATACTTTCTATTCAGTACCACTGCAACCTGATTCTTGATATTTGTTTGTCTTTACACACCAGAGTCAACAGTACACCTGGGTGGTACCAAAGTGCCCAAAATTCTCCCAGCAAATACATGGCCACCATGTATTCAGTACTACAGAACTGGTACAGCTCATCTGACCAGGTTGTCACTCCTTTTCTGTCCTAAGTTCCTTGCCTTCAGTCCCACTTAGGTTTGCGGGACGTAGAAGGGCCACTCCGGCTCACTGGTTCAGGTCTAATCGCAGCACCGACCACCAGGACATCTTCGCAGCGCTCCTAGCGTCTGCACATGTGGCACCCTGGCACCCTGTTGGGCACCACAGAAATCCTTAGGGCATGAATGGAGTTAACAGCAAAGCAATACTCACAAACACCACAACACCTTAGAACACCTGGTTTCACCCCGAGCCTCTAGGGGAGCTCCACTGGTCACTTTGAGCCAGTTCCCCCTATAAATAGAGTCTTGGAGGGAGAAACTTCAGAGTGTGTGCAGTCGTTACAAGAGCTACCAGCCTGTGTGTAACCTCCATCCTATGAGGGACACACTAGGCCCAACCAGCCAGCTAGCAAGTGAGGAGACCCTTGCAATTGGGGTCAGAGGAAGAAGGAGAACACCTCTCAAGGAGCACAGAGTTATTCTGACTCTTTCCTTACTAACCGGTTACTGGAACCGAAGCTGTGAGAGCTACCCAGCCACCACAGAGAACCAGCCCATCTAACAGGAGGTTTAGCCACCTGTTCCACCTGATGCACTTACCCACAAGAGCCCAGGGAAGAGTACTGATCCTGCTCAGACCCTTTTACAGTGCCCTCAATGCTGATACCCAGGTGAAGCAAGTTCCATCGAACACACTGCCCGGTCCGGCTGGATTCCACGTCCACCCGACCTTAGAGAGAGAAATAGAGAAAGGAAGCCTACTTCAACTGCTTGCTGTGAATCTCCAGGATTGCTAACTTCACTAACCCGGTCTGGCGTACCTGAATACCACCAGTAAAGGTACTTAAAAGACGTTAGTGTGTCTGTGTCTGAATCCTGGGCCTAACAGCAGCACTACCGCAGATGCCTCAACATCTTGCGCAGCTCCCGGCTCTGGGGACTCCCGCTCATCCTGTGGGGAGCGTCCCATCTTGCTGCCTAACATCCCCCGGAGGCCCAGCAGCGCTGGTACCGTTACCAGAACACCCGCAGGTGGCGTCACGAAGACAACTAATCCCTACTGTTCCGCCATTTTCCCTATTGATCTGGACCACCGGGCCTCGCAGCCGCAGGCGCGGTTCCATGACAGAGGAGAGTCAACGCCTGCGACCCGAACACCCCGGTCACGGTGAGTCACACACTCTAACTAACTCCACCCCCAGCAGCAGTATTTATAGGGGATCTTGCCTAAGGTCAGCAAGTGGGGCTCCCCCTACTGTGTCGGGGTGGAAGGTGTTGTATGTAGTAGATACCTGCTGTGGAAACCCAGCTGTGCATTTAGAGAAGTCTGTGGCTACAGGGCGCCACAAGCGCACCAGGGGATAGACAGCACACAAGAGAGAAGGAGAGAGCGCACCAAGGGAGAGACAGCACAGGGATAAGAGAGAGTGCACACTGGGGGAGATTGCACAGGGGGAATACGGCTGAAAAAAGAGCATATGAAAGAAGAAAACAGCACATGGGGAGACAGGTCAAAGAAGAGAGCACAGAGGGAAGAAGACAGCACAAGGGAGACGGACAGAGCCCACCCCCATTGTGATGTCACTGCCCTCCTGATGCGATAGCATTGGGCCCACAGCTAGTCTACTATATAATTGTCTAATGTTGTCTGTCTGTCACGGAAATCGTGCGCCAGATATAGGCCGCTTTTTGGTGGCCGTCGGAGGCGGGCACCAATGAGTGCAGACTATGCAAATAGGCGTGCAAATTCAAAGTTGGAATTTCGCACCAATTTGCGGGCTGCAAATTTCGAGTCAATCTGCGGGCTTATGACAGCCGGGATACATGGAATGCACGGGTCTGGCCGACAGAATACACGGCTCCGGCCGACGGTGGCTGCAGCGCGCGCGAGCCAGCCGGGTGATGACGGGCGTCAGCCCGTCATCTCCCGGCTGTTGAGCCGCTGACCTCTGTGCAGCAGTAGCCGCGCCTGAACTCCGGTGAGCTAGCCGGGAGATGACCAGTGTCAGCCGGTCATGTCCCGGCTGCTCGCAGCGGTGGTGCCCTTCAAGGCATATAAAGCCGCGTGCCAAGCCGCAGTACTCTTCTGACTGGTCGCCGCGGCGACCAGAGAAGTAGTGCGGTTTTGCGCACGGTTTGAATGCCGCTCCTCTGATTGGTTGCCGCGTTCAGCGCCGACCAATCAGAATAGCGGTGCTCGCCATGTCGCCATATTTAAAATACAATGTGCGCTATGGTGAGTTGCTCGCAGCGGTGGTCCCCTTCGCGGCATTCAAACTGCGCGCCATGCCGCAGTGCTCTTCTGATTGGTCGCCGCGGCGACCAATCAGAGAAGTAGCGCGGCTTGGTGCACGGTTTGAATGCCGCTCCTCTGATTGGTCAGCGCTGAATGCGGCGACCAATGAGAGAAGTGGCGCGCGGTTTCAATGCTGCTTATCTGATTGGTCGTTGCGTTACACGCCGACCAATCAGAATAGCGGCGCACGCCATATTTGAAATACAATGTGTGCCATGGTGAGCGCCGCTATTTTGATTGGTCAGCGCTGAACGCGGCGACCAATCAGAGAAGCGGCATTCAAACCACACACCAAGCCACACTACTTCTCGGCTGCGGCGACCAATCTGAAGAGTTTTGCGGCTTGGCGTGCGGTTTGAATGCCGTAAATTTCTGTCTGTCAGTCAATGTGACGCAGTTTACTTCTCTCAGGTCTGTCAGTCATTGTGACAGTTTACTGCTGTCTGTCAGTCAGTGTGACACAGTTTACTGCTGTCTGTCAGTCAGTGTGACGCAGTTTACTGCTGTCTGTCAGTCAGTGTGACACAGTTTATACCTGTCTGTCAGTCAGTGTGACACAGTTTATTTTTATCAGGTCTGTCAGTCATTGTGGCACATTTTAATCCTGTCTATCAGGTCTGTCAGTCACTGTGACGCAGCTTAGGCGGCCGTCACACGCTTCAATCTTGTGAGCGATATTGTTAGCGATCACATGCACGCGCGATCGTTAACAATATCGCTCACATCGCTGGTGAGCTGTCACACAGACAGACTCACCAGCGATGTGGAGCAGCGAGATCGCTGGTAACTATGGTACACATCGGGTTACTAGGCGCCGTGCAGCGCTTAGTAACCCGACGTTTACCATAGATACCATCTCCCAGCATAGGCTCTGCCGCTGGGAGATCGTTCATCGTGGTGTCACACACCACGATGATGCAGATTGTTCAAGCGTTTATCGCTTGATATGAGCTCCGGCTCACAAATCTGCGATCAAACAATCAAGCGATTTTACATTGTAAAATCGCTTGATTACACGCAGCGACGCACAAACGATATTGCATAGCGATCAAAAAGCAGATCGCTTAAGCGATATCATTCAAGAAATTGATGCGTGTGACGGCCGCCTTACGGTGCTTTCACATCAGCATTTTTTTCAAATCGCGGCAGATGTGGTGAAAAAACCGCATCTGCCGCGATTACCGCATACCGGCTGCACTTGCGGCAGGGTTGCTTCACGGTTGCGGCAAGCCCCATAGAAAGTATAGGCGGGCTTGCGGCAGGTGCGGCAAGTGCGGTTTTGCACTTGCGGCAGGTGCGGCCGCGAAAAAAACCGCGGCTGACTGCGGTTTTTTTCGCGGCCGCACCTGCTGCAAGTGCCAAAACCGCACTTGCCGCACCTGCCGCAAGTCTGCCTATACCTTCTATGGCGTTTTCCGCAACCGCGCCGCAACCGTGCGGCAAGTGCAGCCGGTATGCGGTAATCGCGGCAGATGCGGTTTTTTCACCGCATCTGCCGCGATTTGGAAAAAACGCTGATGTGAAAGGGCCCTTAGATAGATATTGTGTATGACTTGCATTCAGTAGCGTAGCTAGCGGGGGGGCAGGGGGGGCGATCGCCCCGGGCCCCCCCCGGCTTCAGGGGCCCATTGGCCGCCCCTGGGGGGCCCCGCACTCCCTGGGGTGGCTCCGCACTCCCTGGGGGGGCCCCGTGCTGGCAGCCGGCAGCCGCACGGCCGGAGAGGAGGGAGGACGGGACTTCCTGCTGTGCAGATCTGCCCGCCCCTCCTCCCCCTCCTACAGCAGACGCACGCAGGCGGCCGGCCGCGGTGAGTGTCAGCACCCTTCTCCCCCCGGTCCGGTCCTCCTCACACTTCTCAGCACCCAACCCCCCCCGGGTCCTCAAATCTCTCCACCAGCACCCCTCCCCCTTCCTCACATGGGGGGCCCGGGTGGTGATCTCGCCCCGGGGCCCGAAGCTGGCCAGCTACGCCACTGCTTGCATTATTGTTAAATCTTCATAAATAAACTATATACCGTACGTATTCTAGACTACCCGCTGCTTTAGAATCGGGCCACCATCTAGTACTGATATTAAAGCCTTTTTATGGCAACTGACTGTAAGGCGCAAGGATAAAATTTCCCCTCACAACATAGACATAGACGTTCCCTGATTCAAATGGAGTGTGTGTGCAAAATTTATTTGGTGATTGTAGATGCAACAGTGCAGATTCCTTAGTGGACATACATGTCGGGCCCCACGGGACAGGGGTACTCGGTACCGGACCGGACGGTGACGGGGAAGTCACGGGTGGCTGGGTCCGGACCGTGTCCCTGGCTCGGCAGAATAAAGGGGGAATATTTACAGGGGAAAATGTCACGTGTGACGCCACCCACTTGGTGCGGCCAGTGATGGGGGCTGCCGCTGCTGCAGAACCTCCGGGGGTGATGGAGTGGCAGCGGAGATGTTATAGTTCCAGTGGGAAGAACTGTATCCCCCGGGGCAGTAAGAGTTAAGGGTTGTAGAATTGTCCAGGACACTTACTTTGCAGGCTGCAGGGATCTCTCCTCCTGGCTGGTGCTGACAGGCTGTGTCCTGTATGGAGGGAATAGCTTGCACGCAGAGACACAAGGGAAACTGTTCCAGGGTTTTCCAAAGCTTTACTCTTAGTTGTTCCAACAGTTCACAAGTAGTTTGCAGTTCTTACAACGTTAAGTACAGTTCTCAGTACACAGTTCAAGTACATGGGCACATTCTCCCTCTCCGAGTTCCCTTTGCTCCCTGCAGCCAGGCCTCTCTCCCTGTGACCCCTCACACAGTCTTTAGTGTCCTTTCCGGGCTGTTTATGGTCTCCGTCTGTACGGGTGGTGTGTGGTACACTGGACAGTATGGCGGTGACTCGGACCCCTGATGGGCCCTCCTGGTTGTCACTGAGCTGCCTGTCCTTTGGGTTGGGGACCCTAACGTGGAGCTGTGGTCCCCCGTCATGTTGTTTGGGGATTCCGGGTAAACTGCGGTCCCCTCTAGAGCCGACACTCTACTCAGCCCAGCCTCCAGCAGTCCTCAGCACGAGGCTCTACCAGGCTCTCTCCTTTCTGTTCCTTTCCAGTATCATAGGAGGGACTTCTCTGCCTGCAGTTAGTGGCTTCAGCTGCTGTCTAGGGCACGAGTTACACTGTCCCTCTCTGTTCTCTCACACTCCTGGTGGCATCAGCGTCGGATGGGCTTTCTCTCCCCTCTGGCTCACACTGGCTCAGTACGGATTCTGCGCTCCTAGCCTTGCACTCACAGAACGTGTGATTGTCCTTCAGTCTTTACAGCTCAGCTTCTGGTCTTTGCATCTCAGCTCACTCCGGCCTACTACTTTCCTTCACTCCTCCCCCTCACTATATACTGTCAGTCACCTGACTTCTGGTGTGCCCAACCCACTCCTCTGATCCACCACCCCTCGATCTCATAGAGTTCTAATCTCAGGGCTGGATGTTAACCTCCTTCTGACACGTGGGTTGTGTGGGCTGTGAGGGTGTTGTTGTGCAACATTGTCCTACCTGCCTGGCTGCAGTTCCCTTTGTGGCCTCCTGGACGCAGGGGCGCCACATACATACTGTAAGGTGCCAAGGGGAGAGGTACTAGAAAATAGGTATGTTTCCCCTTGTTTCATTTCATACGCCTCTCTGTATTGATTGTGGAATAGTCAACCTGTGCAAATAGAGAAGCTGGGGAAGTCAGATTTATCCCAGCATTTGTTAAATCATTGAGGGCCGCTTCACACTGCGGCGTGATCCGGTCCGGAGCTGTCCGGGATGCCCCTGACAGGATCAGCACACAGGACTGGTAGGCTACTATGTTCTCCGGTCCTGTGTGCAGCGCACACAGCCACAGCCGCTGACAGGTCAGGACCACGGCGCCCGTGGTCCTGACTTATCAGCAGCGGGAACAGCGTGCGCTGCACACAGGACCGGAGGACATAATAGCCCACCAGTCATGTGTGCTGATCCAGTCCGTGGCTGTCAGGGTCCTCCCGAACAGACCCGGATCGGATCAAGCCGCACTGTGAAGCGGGCCTGACACCTGGTTATTTCAGTGTAATCTGGGCCTGGTTTCCTGGATTAGTCTGTGTAACGGAGTGTTCCACTCTACACATTCAGTCTAGGTTTTGTTCCTCTATGGGTCAGCTGATCTAATCAGGAAAGGTTAGAGGATTCCTTCCCCCTGTCTGCTGGGCTGAGGAGCTGACACAGTAAGCAGATATGCTTGCTGCTTAGGTTCAGGGTCGGACTGGGGTCTCTGGGGCCCACCAAGGTAATTAACTTTAGGGGCCCTATCACCCTTCAGCTATATGCAAATACCTGTTATCTGTTATACCCATTATGGTGGAGCGTGGACTGTAAAACACAGGCGGCTCCTGCACATCACTGTGTGCTCACCATTACTGCGATGTACAATTACTGTAATTTGCATTAAAAGGATTCTTTGGTGAAAACAAGTTATCAGCGATCTGCAGGTTTGGTAGGTGATCACTTATTTATTGGTGGCATCCGACCAGTGGTAACCACACCGTCAGAAGAATGTGGCACTTTTATCCCCATTATAAAATGCAGCAGCAGGTCGGATGTGTGACTGCAACTCCGTTCATTCTCTTTGGAACGGCCTGAAAAAGCCTAGTGCAGCGCTCATGGTCACTGAGGGAATGAACGGATCAGTGGTTGAGTCGTACATGAGCTCCAGTCTAAGACTACATTCACCCTGTGCGCTTTTTGATTAGTTTTTTTTGTAGTGCAGTGCAAAAACCGGATCACAGAAATGAGATCCCTGCAAAGTCTATGGGTTTTCATTTTTGCCATGGTCTCTCCTAAAATGATCCTTTCTTTCACTTTAGGAGGCTCCGTTTTTGAAAATGACATGTCAATTTGTACAAACGCAGCACTCAATAACAGATCCTTTTTTTGGGTGTGTATTTTTCACAGCTCCTGTTTTGCAGCTAAAAACACAGCAGAACACAAGAAAAAAAAAAAAACCACACAGTCTGAATGTAGTCTAAGAATATGAGCACATGATCCGAAGGCTCTATGTGTTGGAAACAGTGTCTCCGGACCTGCGGGAACCCACGGGTGAATGCCGAGTGGTCACCACCGCCCTGTGCCCATGATCTGTGTTCGGTGCAGGCGGCCTCTCCCCCGCTGGAGGTCTTTCCCATCTCTGCAGCAATAAATTAACATGCTGTGGAGATGCGGAAGTCCAGCAACCTGAACCAGGGGTAAGATAACGCTGCGGAGGGGAGAAGCACAGTGAGCATGGGATTTCTAGATATCCCATTCACTTTGCTTGTACTGCACAACTCAGAGTTTTGGACGCAACGCTAACATGTTGCATCCAAAACGCTGCTATTCCAGATTGTGTGCATGCAGCCTTATGGGAAAAAAAGGGCAGGTCTCACCAACCAACCATATCACTTATCCAAAGGCCTCATATACACATTGAGTATTTAAGTTTTTTACTTCAGAATTTGTAGCCAAAACCAGGAGTGGAACAATCAGAGGAAAAGTATAATAGAAACACATCACCACTTCTGTATTTATCACCCACTCCTGGTTTTGACTACAAATACTGAGATAAAAACTCACCAAATACTCAACATGTGAACGTGGTCTTAGAAGAGAGGACTACGGTACTTGTTTTCACTGGAGAACCTCTGTAAGTGCATATTTTACATTATGTAATAGTTACAGGTCAGGGAGGGGAGACACAACTTTCAAGTATTTAATTTCTATTGGAAATAAAGAATCTTCGCCTTATTAATAACAGAACAAATCACCAACCACAATCCACTACACCAACACCAATAATGCCACATACAACGGAGAAATACCACCACACACCATAAACAGACCACTTATTACCACCACATAGTGACTGAATAATACCACATTGGGAGGAATACCATATCATCAACAAACCACATATTAATTTACCACCACATAGTGATCAGTATTGTAGTATTTAGTCACTAATAAAAACCACATTACTAATAACACTATTATTATCATCAGTGACAATATACACAGGAGTTCTGTATATAGAGTATAGTGTAAGTGTACAGGTAATAGTGTGACTTACCAGTGATGTTGAGGTGGTCAACAGGGTAGGGGGTACTCGGGTACCGGGGCTGATAGCGGCTTTGATGGGGAATCGCGGCTGGTCGATTCCCTGTCCCGTGCCCTGGACCCTCAATAGCGGGGAATGGTGGGGGAATAAGGGAATTGGTAACGTGACGCCACCTATGGTACCTGGTAATGGGTATACCAGCACTGCAGCCGGCCGCTGAGATGATGGTGGGTGCAGCAGAGTGTGGTACAGCTCCCCACAGGTGGAGCTTTACTTCCGGGCAGCGGGGATGGATGAGGGGTGTAGTAGTTGCGTCTTTGCAGACAAGGCAGTGAATTGCGGCGGTTAGACAGGCACACAGACACACAAGGATTGTTGTTTCAGTACCTTTTACTGGTGACAAGGTAACAGGTAAGGTACCTTTACACGCCGCTACAACAGGGTGGAAACAACCGGGTTTATGAGACAAATGTATCTTGCACCGTCAAATCAACCCGAGGTAGCGGCGTGTAAAGGCGGTTGTTGCCACCCGTCACTTGCGGCACCTGTTTCAGAGCAGTGCTCTAAAACAGGTTGATTTCAACCCGATGATAACGGCGTCTAAATACGGTAGGGTAAGGTTTTTTTCGCCACCTAGATAACTCCCCGGGGCGTGACACAGCCTCTGGGAAACCACCCCCCTTCAGCGATCATTGGTGGAAGCTCCTGGGTTGCGATTGGTTGTCGCTGCATAGGACGGCATATTTAATGAACTGACCAGTCACACTACACAATTGCTCGAGCGTCATGTATTAGTCAGCCTCCTGCGCTGGCTGGCCAATCATGATGCTATTGCTTTGTCCTATCAGCGTACGAATGTCTCGTAATCCACAATTCTGGCACTCCTATGTGTTGTCCCTGCTGCACCAGGTCCTCCCATATTACCTTCTGTCGCGGCGTGTAAATGAGGTAAGGTGCTCTACAGAAGGTAACTTGATGCACCCGGTGGTGCATCCAGGGATAGATTAAACCTTCTGTAGAGCACCTTGTAGCGGTGTGTAAAGGTGGTATCGGGTACCGTTTGTAACCGTTGGTGCGTGCTCGTGCATTTGAAGCACCCGGTTGTTTCCACCCTGTTGTAGCGTCGTGTAAAGGTACCTGTACAGTCCAGAGAAATAACCAGGTCCCCGGTGCAACTTGGGACTTCCACCTTAGAAAGTTATGAGGCCCCCTCTGTCTCTGTGATTTGGGATGAGTCCTGCCTGTGCCTGAACCCACCGCTTCTTCTCCCTCCCAGGGCTTTGCTCCAAACTGACTATGAGGTCCTTCTGGGGGGTCACTGTTTCTCCTGTGGCTCCTGGTCCTGTACTTGGTCAGTTTTAGCGTCTCTTACTTAACTTGGTTCAGGGCTGAACTCCTCCTGAGTCTTCCGGGCTTTTGCTGTTGCATTAAATGCTGGCAGCGTCAGACTCTGGTGTCCGGGTGTACTATAGGGAGACCTTAACTGGTTTCTGTCTCTTGGTTCCCTGCTTTCTCCACTTGCCTCCGACCCTTTCCCTAGGGTGCGACACAGCGGTCAGTGGTCCCTTGTCCTGGTTCCTTCCCAGTGACCAGCTCCTCTCTCCTTCTCTCTCCTCTGCTCACTGCAGACTCCTGGGACTGACTAACTCCTCCCCTCAGGCCTGGATGTTTTAAAGGGGAACTGGCTTAAGGCAGCCAGTAGGGCTCCCCTTCAGGTCTGGGGTGGAAAGGTGTGGTGTGCTGTACGAACCAAGGTGTAACTTCCTCCTTGCCTTGGTGGATCCTGTGGCAATGCCCTGCAGGGGTGCCACAATGTCTCTAGGTGAAGTCATTCATTTTTGCTTTCCCTCTTCATAGAACGCAAACCATTATCATGTCTTACAGCAATTAGGTCCCAAAGCTGTCACTAAAAACTAATAATGTATCTTCCGTATTCTGGCCCCCATACAGTAAATATGTCCCCATCCTGGCCCCTTCCAAAATAATAACACTGACACTGGGATACAGGATAATTATACTCAGGGAACAGGGTAATGTCACTGGGGGGTACAGGATAATGACACTGGGGGGTACAGGATAATGACACTGGGGGGTACAGGATAATGACACTGGGGGGTACAGGGTAATGACACTGGGGGGTACAGGGTAATGATGTGTACATCCCCAAGCACGCTTGTTGCACAGGATCACGCACTCCCGTCGCACAGGCACCATGAACACACATCACACCATGCACAAGCACCATGCCCATCACACTGGCACCATGCACGCACGCCGCACAGGCACCATGCACATTGCACAGGCCCCACACACATCGTGCAGGCATCACGCACGCACAGGCACTACGCACGTTGCACAGGCACCACACACATTGTACAGGCCCCACACACATCGTGCAGGCATCACGCACGCACAGGCACTACGCACGTTGCACAGGCACCACACACATTGTACAGGCATCAGGCACGCACAGGCACCTCGCACGCACGTCACAATGGCACCACGCATACCGCACAGGCAGCACACACGCACATCGTAGAGGCACCACGCACATCGCACAGGCATCACGCATGCACAGGCACCATACACATCGCACAGGCACCACGCATGCACGTTCACAGGAATCACGCACATCGCACAGGCACCACGCACATCACATAGGCATCACCCACATCACACAGGCACCACACACGCACATCACACAGGCCCCACGCACATCGCACAGGCCCCATGCACATTGTACAGGCATCACGCACAGGCATCATACACATCGCACAGGCATCACACACATCACACAGTCAGCACGCACATCGCGCAGGCACCATGCACATCGCACAGGCACCACGCAAGCACATCGCACAGGCACCACGCAAGCACATCGCACATGCACCACGCAAGCACATCGCACAGGCACCATGCATGCACGTTCACAGGGACCACGCACATCTTACAGGCATCACGCACGCACAGGCACCACGCACACACCACTCACATTGTACAGGCACCACGCACAAGACCCATGCATGCACATCACACACATGAAACAAGTGCAGTGTACACAAGTACAGCACAAACACATTTCCACATGACAGTAAATTCATAGTTTCTTGCCCCATCCCATGCTGTGTCCATTCCACCAAGATGTGTCCTGCACATGTAGTAGTGGGCCACAAATGATAAGCTCCGGCCACCAGCGCTGCTAAGCTCCGCCCCCACGACATCAAGTTACTATGAGTTATTTCTGCCCCACGTCATTGTGCAGCTGCTGTATTCTGGGGACAGAGCAGCAGACTGCACAGCAGCACAAGAAGAGGAGTCGGTAGTTAATGAACCCATCTCCGACCCCGTCAGAAGGCACCATGACCCCGAGGACTGGTGAACAGAAGGGTCCTGTGCAAGCACACAGGACTTCTAAATGGCAGCATGCAGTCCTCCTCCCCCCGACTGCGCCACCACATGGCTAATTTGCATCACAAATCCATATGGAGTGTTAGTGTCCCAGCACTTGCTGGAGTGCTGTCAGTGTCTGCGGAGCCCCCCTGCTAGCTGCCAGTCACCGGGCCCCCCACACACAGGAGGCAGCCCAGTGAGGCGTTGTTTGCAGCCCTGGACGCTAGCTCTGGGGGACCCGCTTGGGCCCTCTCTCTATCGGGGGGGAAGGGTGGGGAAAAGGGGGCTGGGCCACAAAGACGTCGGGCCCGCCGGGGTTTAACCGGTTTCCCTGCAGGCCAGTCCGACCCTGCTTAGGTTTATTTTGTAGTTAGCATTCTGTTATTAGTGGCCAGACGGCCTTAGACATTTATTTTCCTGTTTTGCTTCTGTAACACTGAGCAATAAGTGTGCACAATAAACATGGCTGTGACCATATCTGTGTGAAGCTTGCCGGTCTGCCATTGTCTACCATAACTCCACAGCCGCTTGCTTGAGCCGAAGCAAAGATTCCAGCTGAGCTATATCCCTTGTCTCACAAATGGTGTTTCGAATGCGGGCACCAGTGGCTGTGGGACTGTGACTGCAGAGAAGCCGCTCTGTGTGAATTGTCTCTTGTTGATGTCCTGGCTAAAAGCTCCTGTGCTACTGAAGAGCCAAGAGACCAACAATATGGAGGACCTGGTGAAACAGTTGCTGCAGGCAGCTATCCAAAAACAACAGACCAATACTTTATTCCAGAAGGCGCTGGAGCAGCAGCACCAAATGCAACAAGAGAAGTTAAGTGCAGTAAAGGAGGCCTTGATTCGGCAGCCTCGTGATGTGGAGGACCGTGCATAAAGCGCTGTTGGTGCACGGAAAGCTGTACAAAAGACTTTACTTAAAATGACTGCTGACGATGATGTGGAAGCATATCTCGCCGTGTTTGAACATATTGCAGAACGTGAACGCTTACCAGTGGACAAATGGGCTGAAGTGGTTGCTCCATTCCTGGTTGGGGATCCACAAAAGGCCTATTATGATCTAAGCGGAACTCATGCTATGGACTATGTGAAACTAAAAGGCGAAATACTGGCAAGGCTGGGAGTAAATGCATATGTACGGGCACAGAGGGTACATCTATGGGCATTTATGGAACATCAGCCAGCCCGTTCACAAATGCATGACCTCATCCATCTGGTAAAAAAATGGCTGCAACCTGAAACTCTGACGCCTGCACAGATGGTGGAACGTGTTGTCCTAAACAAATACTTGCGATCCTTACCTGCTAAGATCCAGAGGTGTGTTGGACAGGGGAACCCAACTAGCGCTGACCAGTTGGTGAATATAGTTGAGCGTTACAGCGCTTCTGAAAGCCTACTCCAGGGGATGCTATCACCTTGCTGGGGACCCAGGAAGTCGCCTGAAAGTCCTGTGAAAATTACTCCTTCTTCAAAAGAAGAGCGTGTTGCACCTAGGGGCAGCAGGTCAACAAAGGACTATGGCAGCAGTATGGTCTCTCAGCAAACCAGCAGACCCAGAATAAGATCCCTAATGGGGATGCAAGGGCCTATATAGTGTTGGAGGTGTCGTGGGCTTGGACACGTAGCAGCTAACTGCCCAGTGACTACAGAGCCGATGGACTGTAATGCTACAAGGCATATGCACAGTCAGTCTGTGCTGCGGAGGTCCTCACCAGAACTGAACTACACGTTTGTCGAGTTGAGGTCGATGGCTTTGGTGTGAATGCTGTCTTAGACTCTGGCAGTCAAGTAACTTTGGTACATGCCAGTTTGGTGGACCCTGGAGCACTCACAGAGTCAACTGTGGGCATTAGTTGCATACATGGTGATACAAAAAACTACCCCACTGCCTGGGTCACTCTTGCCACGCCATTGGGGGCCAAAAGACATAAGGCGGTGGCCGTAAAGTCTATGTGGCATTGTGTAATCCTAGGAAGAGACTTGCCCATATTCTGGGACTTGTAAAACTTCAAAAATGGCCTGAACACTCTGGTTGAGGATAAACCTGTGAAGAAAATCCTGGGGCTGGCCCCTGAGCCATTGGAGCAAGATTGCAGCGCCGGGTGCCCGCTTCACATTAATGTGCGTCCTGGAGGACACACATCCCTTTGACAGCACGGCAGATAGGGCCCGTGTGTCAGGGAAAGGAGGGGAGGGGGGAGCTTCCTGCTGCTGCTCCCGCCCCTCTCCTCCTCTGTCCTGCCGGCTTCCTGGCTTGCGCTCCACTGTGCTGCCTCCTCCCACTTCCTGCTTGATGCACAGTGGAACGCAGGCCGGCGGCACCTTTCCCTCCTTCTCCTGAGGCTTGAATCCTCAGACTCTGCAAGAGGAGCCCGCCGGAGCAGCAAGGGAGCCAGGAGAGGTAAGCAAAGTAAGGGGGTGGTCATAAGACTGCACATAATACTGCCCTATGTGGGATAAAAGGCTGCACATAATACTGCCCTATGTGGGATAAAAGGCTGCACATAATACTGCCCTATGTGGGATAAAAGGCTGCACATAATACTGCCCTATATGTATAAAAGGCTGCACATAATACTGCCCTATATGTATAAAAGACTGCACATAATACTGCCCTGTATGGGATAAAAGGCTGCACATAATACTGCCCTATGTGGGATAAATGCCTGCACATAATACTGCCCTATATGGGATAAAAGGCTGCACATAATACTGCCCTATATGTATAAAAGGCTGCACATAATACTGCCCTATATGTATAAAAGGCTGCACTTAATACTGCCCTATGTGGGCTTTAGGTTGTACGTGTGATTATTGCTGGTCACCTGGGCTGGGGGCCCACTCATGATGTTTCGCCCCCCTTGTGTTGAACCCCTAGCCTATGCCTCTGAGCTGAGCTATATCCCTTGTCTCAATACACACACATACAAACATACATACATACACCAGTCTTTATATATAAACTAGCTGTAGAGCCCGATATTCCTCAGGCATAGTAACTAACTACTCCCCCGACCCAGGAACGACCATTTAACATGGTGGTGAATGGGTGACGTTGTCCCGCACATCAGAGTTGGACTGTCACATGGGACGATCCGGCTCCAACCGGCATCCGATATCGGGCGGTTGAATAGCACGCTCATTCGACCCCCGACATCGGTTTGCCATCGTTCCTGCATTGTATTGGATGTTCACACCGTACAACACAGGAACGATATCGGGTCCAACGCACGAACCACGTGACTTTTGGTCGGAGTTGGACGCCGATATCGCAACGTGTAAACCCACCATTATGGGTCATTAGTGTCTGTAGTTGTATTGGGACGAAGTGTCTCAGGATCTGCGCTGCTGAATGAATGAAACCAGAAAGTGGAACACTGATTTCAATGGGTGCTTTTTATCCTACGCATTTCAGAGCGTTACCATGCTCATTCCTCAGGGACAAAGGTGTGTGTATATATATATATATATATATATATATATATATATATATATATATACAAAAAGGAAGGAAGAGATATATGTGTAGAGTGTGTATGTGTGGGAGAGAGATATGTGTATATTTATTCTATTGTTCTCTATTCTATCTTGGGAGGAACTGAGTAACACTAATGAGACTGGATACTGAAGACTTAGACATGTGTGATCAATATGATTAATTAGGAGGGATAACACACACTATATAACCTCCGCATTTTATGTAATACTTCATATACCTGAGGAAGGCTATTTTATGACATACATAGCCGAAACACGTTGTTTTAACGATGCTTTTATGAATCTTATGATTTTTATTACTGTGAAGCTATTTCAAATAAATCTCAAAGAAAGAATAAGGAGTCAGTGTCCTTATCATAAGGTCAATCTCCTTGGGAGCGCTCAATCATCTGGATATCTTGATTTATTAATATTCCAGGTGAGCAGCTTTCAATGAGGTTCTTACCAATATCTGTAAGGAGATAAGACCCTATTTGCACATTGTCTCACCGCTATAGATTAGTGTCTGTAGGACACACAAGAATGATCAGGCAGTGACATCACACAGAATTTTATAAAGATAACATTCTACATTCTATAGTGTGCGAGTGGAAGAACATCCTAGGGTGGTTTTGAGAGACATTGTTAGAACGGTGAAGCACAGAATAGATTGGACATTGGTATTCATTTTTGTTTTGTCTGTTTTTATAACACGTCCACGTATAAGTACGGTTAAAAAATGGATTTTAGAGCAAGGGAGGCATCTTGGCAGACTAAAGCTATTGATTTATTCAAGAGAAGTACCATGATTTCATCTATGGAAACTTCTATATCAGTCAATGAAGCACTAAGACGTGCTTATCAAAAAAAACTAAAATATGGTGGACAAAGACAGCCCTTGAAATATACCTGGAAAATAAAATCATCCCTGAGGATTAAGAATCCAGCTATATCCGTCATTCAATTTGGACGATGAAGTTTTAGTCGGGAAATGGAAAGGTGCAGCAGCAACGTGCTCAAACTTTTCTGGGCATTATAATTGACAAAAACAGTACTCAATGAGGAAATAACTCGCTTACATAATCATTGTCTGACGAGTTAAGTCCAGACAATTTTAATAAGCACATGAAGGAAGTAGACGAAGAAATGGAAAAATGTAAAAAGGAGATCAGTGAGAAGAAGTATAGAAAATTTCAAAGAGATTTGACTGATTATGAAAACGTTATCATTATTGTTAAGGTCTATCGATAAGGTCTATTGATGGCAGAGCAGGGGCCACAGGCCTCTAGAGGCAGAAGGGCATCAGGTAGTTCCATGTCATCTGCAACGGGGAATCAGTCAGACATGAGGGAACGTAGCTTTTCAATTCAAGCTGAACCAAGAATTCGGCTGGCTATAAAACGCAAATATCGTGATCAGAGGGATAATACTAAAAAATCAAAAACTCAGAGAAATGACAAGTATGAGGTGATTAATCTCTCCTCTCATGTTTTAACTAATATACAGTTGCAATTATTAGAAAAAGGTCTCACTTTTTCCTCCTTCATCTATAGACCCGTTTCTAACGGTCAAAGACATCCACCTCTTCTCAAGAAAACTGATTTAAAAAAAGTTGCCCCATAAAACTGATGTTAATAATCCATTTTCTGAAGATGAGTTGAAAATCATTAGGATGTTCAGGGTGATCGAGGAGGGCAAGTAGCACCAACTAAAGGTAAGCACATTACCAGACCATTTAGTATATACACAAAAAATGTTCCCTAGTCTGAATATCTGCCCAGCGGTAGAGGTTTTCACCAAGTTGGTCACAGCAGAAGTAGAGGCCCTGGCTTCCAAAAATAATTGTAAATCTAATATTGCACAACAGGAGCGAAGTGCGCTAAAGGAGTTGATGAGTTGGGATATATCTTTTAACCTTCCTAGCGGTATTCCCGTGTGTGACTCGGGGTTAACTTTCACTGTCAGAAGCGGCAATCCCGCAGGCAGTTCCGCCGCTCACTGTGAGGACCGGAGGGGGGGTGCTATCGATAGTGCGGTCGCGGTCCCGGGGGGGGGTGCTATCGGCGGTGCGGTCACGGCCATTGCAGTCGCAGACCGAGGGGCGGTGGTATTGGTGTTGTTCATGCCAGCAGCAGTTAGGTCGGGGTTAGAGTAAGGGCTAGGGTTATGGCTAGGATTAGGGCTAGGGTTAGGTTAGGGCTAGGGTTAGGGCTTGGGTTAGAGCCTAGGCTGCAGACGAGAGGAGGGGGTGGAACACCCAAGGGAAGCAGGATGCTTCATTCAGTTACCCTCCTCTCCTCTGTCACAGGGTCACGGGGGCCCCCTACTGTTGCTTGAGGGGCCCCTACCCAGTCGGGCAGCGGCTCATTGGAGGCAGAACTGGGCGGGAAATAAAAAAGTATAAAATTACAGCCCATAATAAAAAAGTATAACATTTCTGCCGATTTAAAAGAAATTTTTTACCAAAAAAATGGCACCGCATTTAGTACAAAATTCCTGACATAATCATACCGCCAGAGAGGTTAGGCCTGCGGATAAAGGAGGCAACCTTGTGGTGTGGCCCAATGATTTATACATGAAACAGGCTAAAAGATTGTTAAATGATCCAAACTGTTATAAAAAAGCTACCATCAAGTCCTTGGCGGATTATCAACAAGAACTATTTCAAATAATAGAGGATGCTTATCAAGAAGGTGCAATTCCTAAAAAAAAAAATGCTGGATTTTGTTAAAAAAATTACAACTGAGAATGTCATCCCTATATCTGATCTCAATCATACACAAAAATGCTATGGACCCACCCAGGAGACCAATAGTCTCTGGAATTGATAGTCTGTGTGACGTTGTGTGTAAAGTGGTTGATCACTATTTAAAACCGTTGGTGACAACATTACCATCATATATTCAAGATACTACCGCAGCGTTACACAGACAGGCTAGATGGGATGCAGAAAATATGCTCATAGTTACGGTGGATGTAGATTCGTTATATACTCCTATCATGCATCAAGATGGCTTGAAAGCGGTCATGATGTTTCTGGATGGTAGCAGCATTGAGAGGGATACGGTAAACCTCCTGCTGGTACTATTGGAGTTCCTATTGACCCACAATCTTTTTCTATTCGCTAACCAGGTATACCTCCAGATACAGGGAACTGCGGTGGCGGCCAGTTGTGCCCCCTCGTATGCAAACCTGTTTCTGGGTGCCTGGGAAAGGGAAATTTTCTCAGTTGAGCCCATCCCATGAATGGAATATGTGCATCATTGGATGCATTTCATTGATGACGTTTGGTTCATCTGGGAGGGAAGTTTGACGGATTTGGATTTTACTTATGGGAAAACTTAATTCCAATAATTTGAACATCAGATTAACACACAAAAGTTGGAGGGAAGTGGAGTTTCTGGACATCCATATCCGTACATTAAGTAATTGTGACCTGTCAACAGATATGTATAGAAAACGTCGGTCCACTAACTCTCTGCTGTATGCCGAATCCTCTCATCCGGTTATCTACAGTACGAGGGATTCCAATAGGCCAGTTTTTAAGGGCAAAAAGAATCTGCTCAAATGATGAGCTCTTTGAAAAACAGGCAACGGATTTGCAGCAGAGGTTTGTGGAATGAGGTTATAGTAAAAGATCCATCCATAAAGGCTATATGAGGACAAAAAGAACCGCAAGAAATGACCTGTTGTACAAGGTCAAAGAGGTAGAGGCCAAAAAGGAGAATGACACAATATGGTTCATTACAACATTTAATAAGCAGTGGGGAGAACTGAGAGAGGTTTTGACCAGACACCGGTCAATTTTGACCACGGACCCAGTTCTAAAAAAATATCTCCCACCGAAACCATGCGTTACTGTGCGAAGATCCAGGAGTTTGAAGGATCTATTGGTTGAGTCATTTTGAACCGGATAACAAACAAGTGTCACAAACATGGCTACATTTAAAACGTTTTTTTTCCTTTGCGGGCATTGCAAGGGTTGCCTTAATATGGTCAAAACAAAAGAGTTTAGCAGTTTTGATGGTACCCGAAAATGAGATCAGGCATCACCTTACGTGTAGTTCAAAGGGAGTGCTTTATCAGGGGGAATGCCCATGTGGGAAGTTCTATATAGGACTTACTAAGCGGGAATTGCGGGTAAGAATAAGGGAACAAGTCAGGGATATTGAAACATCCATGGCAGAGGATGACCTGACTAAATTGAAAACTGGAGTGGTGCAAGACTATTTAAAGTGATCCTAAACCCAGAAACTGCCCCCCCCCGTATCTTTAGACCTGTCCCTGCACCCCCTCTTATCATTTCTAGCCATCCCTTTTGCAGAAATAATCGCTTTTGTAAAGTGAGACAAAAGGTTATATTACTTTGTCCTGTGTGAGTTCTCTCTTTCTGTGCAAGCCGCAATGGGCGGGGCCTGTCTGCTGCTGCCTTGTAATTATGCACGCCCCTCTCTGCTTCCAAGAGCCTGGCCGCGTCATGAAAGGGGGCGGGGCTCCGGCATGATGTGATTTAGCCCTGCCCCTTTCATGACGCGGCCAGGCTCTTGTAAGCAGAGAGGGCCGTGCATAATTACAAGGCAGCAGCAGACAGGCCCCGCCCATTGCGGCTTGCACAGAAAGAGAGAACTCACACAGGACAAAGTAATATAACCTTTTCTCTTACTTTACAAAAGCGATTTTTTTTCTGCAAAAGGGATGGCTAGAAATGATAAGAGGGGGTGCAGGGACAGTTCTAAAGATACGGGGGGGGGGGTCAGTTTCTGGGTGTAGGATCACTTTAAGGTTAGGGCAATCTATAGTGTGTCTATGGGGATCAGAGGTGGGAATCTATCCAGGAAATTGGCACATGTGGAGAGTAAGTGGATCTACAGGTTAGGAACACTCTCTCCACAGGGGCTAATAGAAAATCTAGGGTTTAGCGCATTTCTGTAGTGGGATATGGATATAACATGGATGTAGAGCTTATGAAATAGTTTTAAAAGATTTTATGCTTTTGTTAACTTCATTTTATTTTCATTTTAGCCAAATATATTCAGTGTAGCTGTGAATTGGACCATTGGACCTATAACACTTGTTATGTTCTGGAAACCAGAAGATGGAAAATGGATCGGTAATATTGGTTTATGACGTTGAGTGGTTGAACTATAGTATAGGGGATATGGGTAGAAGTAATTATAATATAAGGATGACATATGGGGGAGAAAGGAAAAAATATAAAAGTAAAAAACATATGGTAATTGATACATTGTCCCTTTAAATATTCACTTTTTATGAGTAAAGAATATTGTACAGTATGGTGGTTGCTGTTTATGTACACATATTAACCATTACTGTTTATTAATATATATCACATTATAGTATCGAATGATGTATTCTATTGTGTGTGCACAATTGTATATAATTGAAATGCGATGCACTGTAAAAATTAATGTGGATATAC
The DNA here is from genome assembly GCA_033576535.1 of Allobates femoralis. Lineage (NCBI taxonomy): Eukaryota > Metazoa > Chordata > Amphibia > Anura > Aromobatidae > Allobates > Allobates femoralis. The sequence goes on along the minus strand of JARQOC010000008.1, from coordinate 50,060,051 downwards.
AAAAATGATATTGTTGGAATATGCACAAGTTGTATATAATGTAATGTTTGTGAGAGTATATAATTTTATAATGTGTCACTAGGTGGGCAATACAAGAATGTTACGGTTTTATTATAAGGGACAAAGTGCATTATTATAAATAACCTCCTGGAGGGGTTAAATTAGAGGTAGAAACCCCCATGTCATTTAATTATGAGGCTGCAGCCTGGGTGACGAGATAGCAAAGAGCGGTGTTGGTGGCATGCATGATGGAGAGGCGTAAACTCACACATTTCCGGTTTCCGGTCAGTATGGTAACGCTGACAGCCGGAAGGACTAGGAGTTCCGATGTTTGCGTTCCAAAGACCAGAAGCGGAATGTCACATGATCCAGGAGCCGAAACCCTTAAGTAATGCGCTGTAATAGCCAACAGCTGCGACGGTATTTGGCATCCCTGGGGCCTTATAAATAAATCAGCACAGTTAAGGAGAGCATGCCCTGAAGACGAGTACACCAACTTGAAACGTGCGTAGGCGTTTGGGGACCACTTTGGAGCATATCAGCAAGTACCAGTATCTAATTTAAGGTATGAGATACTGACCAATGGGTGTTGTGGTATACCTTGAATAAGGCTTAGAGATCCCACAATTGTAAGACGCGGAGGAGGAATATCAGAGCCCCAGATATACTATAGTGTTCAGAGGTGGAGACTAAGAATTTACAAGGGTTTAATAGTGTGGTTGAACATATGGTCTGTATGTGATGCTGTATAATGAATATGTAACTGCTAAAGATTATAATTGTATATTTCTCCATTGTTGGCCAGGGTTTAAATTGTAATTAGCTCATAAATTATGGTACCTGGATATGAAATTAGATTTTGTATAAAATTTTAATTAATAGAGAAGTTAATTTGTAGTACTTGGTTTGTGTAGATTCACTATTATCAACAGGAGTACTCCGTTGGGACATCCTAGGGTGGTTTTGAGAGACATTCTATAGTGATACCAAAATAACAGGGTGGGGCAATAAAGCAGCCAGCGCTATGTGAAAGGGTGAAGCTATGGAGTGGGCATAGCTTTGTGGAGATGTGGCTGTGAAGTGAATGGGGCTATGTGGAGTGGGTGGAGCTATGGAAGAGGTGTGACTTTGCAGAGATGTGCTCTGAAGTGGGCGTGGTTATATGGAGTGGGCACAGCCATGTGGAGTGGGTGTGGTTATGTGAAGTGGGTGTGGCTACATGAAGTGGGAGTGTTATATAAGCAATAATATCTTCTATATCTGATATATCTTTTTCTACTTATGCTATTGTTTATGTTGTACCATTTCTTTGCATTATATACTATGTATCATAGTTCCCTCTAAGACTTGTGTGAATGCTTTTCATCATTTATTCTAACTGCGCATTCAAGTCAGCGTCTCTCCTCTGCTACAGCAGCTGCTGCTTAGAAAAGAGAAGACCACTGCTAAAGTGCTCTGGCTACAATAATGCGTGGCGGCACATCTTAGAGGGAATACTGTTCCCTGCAGCTAATTTCAGCAACCAAGTGGGTAAGCTGTTTATATAGGAAATATCTTAAGGGCCTGTTCCACGCTACGATATCTTTAATGATATCGTTGGTACGTCACGGCTATTGGGGCAGAGCAACACCGTCGTAACGACGTCGTTGCGTGTGACACGTAGATACGACCAGCGATAAGTCGGCTGATCGTTGATCGCAGGTTTATGACCCGGACCATAAATCCGTCGTTGATCGTACGTTCCATCTGCTGCACCGTTGTGTGTGACACCATGATAACGATCTCGGTTACGACTTCGCCTATTCAGAACTGAAGGACGTAGGCGACCAAACGAGCGCAAGTATTCACTTGTCACTGAATAATTGCTGCGTCGTTCGTGATATCTGTACGTGCGACACCTCACCAGCGATCATTGAACGTCGTTCAAGCGATCCAGGTCAAGTCGGATCGTTGGTCGAATCGCTGAGACATCGAAGCGTGTAACGGGCCATTTACTCATGTCCCAGGCACAATTGATGGGAAGTCCTACATGTGGGAAAAGATGGGACAACTAAGAATAATGTACACTTTTAAAAATTTCGTGGGCCGTGTCTCCGCATAAAAACATGGAGACATGTCCATTTCTAATCATTCATAGATCAAAATTACCTATACAAGTCTATGGATCTCATTGATAACGCATGGATGGCACCAGCGTGCATTCTCCGTGATTAACACTGTAATAGAGGAGCAGAAGCTTTGTTATTTTTTTTCACATACGGGAGAAATCACTGACGTCTGAATGAGGCTTCATCATAAGATTCCAGTATCCTTGTGCTGAACGCTCTACAAGATTTACATTCTTAGGCATTCTCTCCAACGTAAACAGAGAAATAGTTTCCGTTGTTTGGCCTTTGTAACGTTTCTTACTATACTGCGAGATGAATTCAAAGCAAATCCAAGTGCCAACTACAATATTGCCCAGAGACCTACGTTCAACACTAAACAGATCCTCCACACAGGTAGGCCACACTCATCACTCTTTCTATATAAAGCACCGCTTTGTGTTTATAGTCAAGAAGGTACAAAAAGTGCCATCAAGGTCAACACTTCTTGTGTCCAGCTTACAGCCATGTATTTGCACGATAGCTTGAAATAATTTGTTAGTTGAATCTACCTGCAGAAATATAAACCATAGTAATATCAGGATTTATTCATGCAATTATAAGCATGATAATAAAAGAAAATGTCATAAACAAGTTGCTCTCAACGTTCAGCACAAAGATAAAAACGACTGGTAACTAGAGATGGGCTAATGATTAGAAAGTGGTATTCGCCAGCTCCAATTAATTTTTCCCCAAAACTTTATTCACCATGAATAGGAATTACAAATACTCCTATATTTCTGAATAGACTCATATAACGCTGAGAAATTATAGGACTGTTGTGGCGCCCCTATGGACTGGTCGCCACAGTGATGCTGCGCCTACTCTGCAGGTGTGGTGTCACCGTTCCAAGTGAGAGGAGTTGCAAACCCGAGACTCATAGTTTGCATACAACACCATCCCAAATCCAGACTAGAAGACTCGGCAAGACAGTGATTAGGGAGGACCCCATCTTCTGGTCTGCAGGAGGGTTTAGCAGTAGGAAGAGAGACGAGAGGAGGGTTGAGAGGTAGAAGGCATCCGGAGCGGATGCAGGACTCAGAGAGAGTCCTAGGGAACACGGGACGGGAGTGAGGAATCCACCCATGTGCACAGAATCTGGGCCCGACCCGAGTTGGGTGGAGGGACTGGTTGCCAGAGGGGACTGGCCCCGATCTGGTTTGGGTACTCCAGGTCCCGACCAGGAAAACTGGTGGCCACTGTGTCTTCAGGAGCAGTGGCCACAAACCATGGATATAATCTGCAGAACAGTGGCTAGAATTAGGGCCAGGGGATGTGCCGATGCAGTCGCCCAACTTCGCAACCATCAGCCTGGGACCCTGTTCACGAAGGTGCAGGGCAGGGAGAATCCAGCGCAGGGAGAGAACAACCTGGGAAGATCCATGAATGGTGTCTTGGTAGAGCGATCCCGATCTCCTGGGAGCTAACCTGGCTGCACTTTGGAGGAGCACAGCACCCAGCTGGGTGACCTTACCTGATCAGGAAGTAAAAGGTAAAGAACTTCATGAACTCTGTGTGTCTGCTCCTTTCATGCCCTGCAACCCTCTACATCGCCAGAATCCTGTCCGAGCGATAGATTGTTCCATCTACCCTGGGACCCTGCTCCACCTGTGGGGAGCAATACCATCCCGGCTGCACTATCATCTGCCCCAGCACCCTTAATCTGCAGCGTTTGCCATCATTGGCCTAACACCACAGGTGGTGTCACAAACTTTCCCCTGTAAATATCCCCCTTTACTGCATGCCCAGGGTCACAGAGCTGGGTCACTGCCACAGTGATCCCCCAAAGAACTGACCAGCCCGGTCCCGCGTGCCCCACGACCCTGGTGGGCGTTACACTGTACTTAAATCCTTTAAAGCTCTTTAATGCATGGACATGCCTCAAAGAGAAACATTAAACCTTAGTTCCCAGTCAGAACCTCTCAAATGAGATCTCATACTTAGCACTGATGAAGTGCTCCTGTGTAAGGTGAACCTTCCGCCACCGGTATTTAGTCCACCATCTGCAAATTAAGATTCTGGTTTGGTTTTTATCCTAAGTCATATGACAAGGCTCATTAAAGGATCAGTATTGAGTTTAGTGCTACCTATTGAAAGTATCAATCCTTGGAGTTCAAGTCCTCTTCCTCTCTAAGAAGAGCAATCCATGGCATATAAAGCCTCCTTACACCGACATGCCGGGCATGTCTCTCTCCACAAGGATGAACATTAGCCCTTAGATCTTGGACTCTTTAATGCAAACACAATCAGATGACTGTGAAACATGGTGAAAGTACAGATCGCAAGGCAGAAATGGTGAAATGGCTGTAGATCTTGACCACAGCCATTTATACATGGAAATCTGAGGTTTAACTAAGGCAAAGTGACCTCAACATACATTGCATTGGGAAAATGGATGGTAACTTGGGTTAGGAAATAGCTTTTTAAATAATACATTGCACGTTTCATGTCTTTGTCATATAAAAACGTTCCAAAATGAACTTTTTGGGGGGCAGATGCCTGTTGTGCTGGTATTTATACGTATAGTTTCATAATTTATAGGGTTGAAAGTAGAATTTTTTTCATAAAATTTAACCTATAACCTAACATTTTGATACAAGATGCATTGCACATACTTACTGATGAACTCATGTCTTTTTGACAAGTGTTGGTGCCAAAACTATCTCCATTTTTGGAATAAGTGTAGAAAATTGGTCCAGCAAATGCACTTGTCGCAGTATTGGGATAAAGTGTAGATTTTTATTTTAAAGATTAAAAACCACTGCTTCCATTAATTCCATATAATTTCTGGCACAGTTTAAGATATGGGGAGGGTACAGACTACGCGTTTCGCGTATAAGCCCAATAATAAAAATAGTATTCCCATATCTATCTATCTATCTATCTATCTATCTAGAAAAAATTCTCTGCAGCACTCAGCTACTACCAATGATGTACATATGCTAACAAGCTGTATGTATTTGAGGAAAAAATTTTAAAAACTTACGGTACGTTTTTTTCAAAAAACTAAAATTCTTATTTTTTTTATTTTTGGGGTTCTTAGTACATACATTGGCCAATGTCTGCTTGCTCACCAACCACGTCACGGTGCCCCCAGGTCTGATGAGTCCTAACGTTGACGTCCCTGTCCTCCTTTTCGTTCCTGTCCCACTTCTAAGTGGGCGGACACCATCTCAACCTTAGACCACCTGTACGTGATGAGGGTACAAATTGCAGACATGGAGCCAGCAACTCCATATGATACAAAACAGTAAAAACTGCACAGCACTCAGACACAATGTGAACTGGTGCCAAGCAGGGACACTGAGTTAAACAACTAGAAAAAATTCTCTGCAGCACTCAGCTACTACCAATGATGCACATATGCTAACAAGCTATATATATTTGAGGAAAAAATTTAAAAAACTTACGTTTTTTTCAAAAAACTCAAAAATTCTTATTTTTTTTATTGGTAGTATCTGAGTGCTGCAGAGAATTTTTTTCTAGTTGTTTGCTCATCAACTGCGACTGAGTTAGGCTGCCTTCAGATTTACAGATGCCTCCGCAGCGTCTTGCGGAGGCATCTGCAAGCATCTGCATGCAGACGGCAGCCCCTATGTTTATAATGGAGCGCACGGCGGTCTGCAGATGCTTGCAGACCGCCGTGCGCACCCATTCACTCCTATATGTGAGCTGTGCGCAGGCGGATGCCTGCGTACAGATCACACACTCTCGTCCGCACCAGGGACGCGACATGTTGCATCCCTGGTGCGGACGAGAGTGTGTGATTTGTGCGCAGGCATCCGCCTAGGCACAGATCACATATAGGAGTGAATGGGTGCGCACGGCGGTCTGCAAGCATCTGCAGATCGCCGTGCGCTCCATTATAAACATAGGGGCTGCCGTCTGCATGCAGATGCTTGCAGATGCCTCCGCAAAACGCTGTGGAGGCATCTGCAAATCTGAAGGCAGCCTTAAACAGACATTGGCCAATGTATGTACTAAGAACCCCAGAAATAAATAAAATAAGAATTTTTGAGTTTTTTGAAAAAAAACGTAAGTTTTTAACATTTTTTCCTCAAATATATATAGCTTGTTAGCATGTTTGCACATTGGATGTAGCTGAGTGCTGCAGAGAATTTTTTCTAGTTGTTTAACTCTGTGTCCCTGCTTGGCACCAGTTCACATTGTGTCTGTGAGTGCTGTGCAGTTTTTTCTGTTATCTATCTATCTATCTATCTATCTATCTATCTATCTATCTATCTATCTATCTATCATCAGTCTTTATTCAACTACTCAATCCATTCTCAGGGAATTCCCAATATCACTCGTTTTTAATTGGGTTAATTAATTCTATGCAAACTAAGACAAGAAGTCTAATGCATATATACTGTAGCTCGAGCTAAGTAACATTAGACTCGAAAAAGGCTTCCAGCCAAAACGTGTAGTCTGTACTACGTTGGGTCACAGTCCTCATATATTAAACTGTGAAGGAAAACATATGGAATTAATGGAACACGTGGTTTAGGCACCTTCAGGTATCTGGAAATTGCACTCAAGGATGAACCAGACTTGTGCAAGCTCACAATTTGTTTCCTGATATGTTGACTGATTTTTCTAGACTTTCTCATGATGCTACACAAAGAAACAGTGTGCTTCAGGTGTGCATTAAAACACACCCACAGGTGTGTCTCTAATTAACCCAGATGTTGCCAATAAACCTATAAGAAGCTTCTAACCACATTACATCATCATATGTGCTGTCCTATTTGTATAAAGGCATAGTAATGTTAGTGTCTGTAAACTTGTGACTGTGCAGAAAGTTATGAAAATGCATTCTCTCGCTCTCTCTCAATATTCTGGCATTTGGTAAATATTAATAACTAGCTGTGAGCCCGATGCAAATGCATCGGGATTCTAGAACGTGCATTAATTTGATTATAGTAGATAGCTGTTAGCCTGATGCAAATGCATCGGGTATCTAAAATATGTTTATTGTTTTTTTAAAGATTTTTAAATAATAATGGCATCATCAATAGCAATAATATAAGCAATAGCATTATTATTAGCAGTAATAGCAGTATTAATAGCATTATTAGCATTAATAATAGCATTAATAACATTATTAATAGCATTAATAGCATAATTGTTAGCATTAATAGCATTATTAATAGCATTAATAGCATTAATAACATTAATAATAGCATTAATAGCATTATTGATAGCATTAATAGCAGTATTAATAGCATTATTAGCAGTATTATTAGCATTAATAGCATTATTATTAGCATTAATAGCATTATTAATAGCATTAATAGCATTAATAACATTATTAATAGCATTAATAGCATTATTGGTAGCATTAATAGCAGTATTAATAGCATTATTAGCAGTATTATTAGCATTAATAGCATTATTATTAGCATTAATAACATTAATAATATCCTGAATAGCATTATTAGTAGCATTAATAGCAGTATTAATAGCATTAATATCATTATTATTTGCATTTTTATTTTATATTAATATATTATTAATTATATTATTTTGTATATTAATTTTTTATTTTAATGAAAATTATTTTATTTTATTATATTTTAATTACTTAATGTAATTAATATCTTAATTTAATATATTATTATTTATTTTTTTTTTGTTATTATTATTTTTTATTTTATTATTTATTTTGTTTTGTTTTTTTACTATTTTTATTATTATTAAATTTATTTATTATTTGTTATTTTAAGTGAATTTATTTGTATTAAGATTATTTTATTTTATTTAAAAACCGCATCTGCGGCGCGGTTGCGGTAATCCCCATACAAAGTATAGGGGGACTTGCGGCAGGTGCGGCAAAACCGCACTTGACGCACCTGCCGCAAGTCCCCCTATACTTTCTATGGGGATTACCGCAACCGCGCCGCAACTTGCACTTGCGGCGCGGTTGCGGTAATCCTTATGGGGATTACCGCTACCGCGCCGCAAGTGCTCGCACTCAGCCAGCGAGTCGCAATGCGGCGCGGTTGCGGTAATCCTTATGGGGATTACCGCAACCGCGCCGCAAGTGCTCGCACTCAGCCAGCGACTCGCAATGGCCTGGCGGCCATTGCTCGCGCTACCTGAGCGGGAGATCGCTAGCTTTGTGGCCGAGCCTCTGGTTCTATTTTCGGCCAGCGACTCGCAATGGCCGCTTCGCGGCCATTGCTCGTATTCAGCCTGCGCGAGCAATGGCCTCGCGGCCATTGCTCGCGCAGGCCAACGACTTGCATTGGCCGCTACGCGGCCAATGCTTCGCCGTGGTGACGTCACAGAGTGACATAGCAACGGTCTTTGCCGGGGTCCGACACGGAAGTGCCTACGGCAATTATATAGTAGATTATGGTAATCCTAATTGACCTAAAAGGTGAAAGGTTTATTCTGATTTCGTGTCAGATAGTGAGAAAAACATCCATATGTTTCTTTTTATATAGTGTATGTAAATTGGATTCAACTGAAGCGTTATCATCACTTACTTATTTTACACATTACATTGTGCACCTTTTCACACTTATATTAAACACATAATTGCATATTACCTCTTGTATATATTTATTTCATATTTTTTTTTATTTATTTTTATTTATATTCCCTCTTCCTTGCTACCGTACTTTCTCTGTATACTATAAACTAATCTACTTATGTAGTGCCCCTATGGCAAGACGCCACAGGGAGGTACTGCACCCCAAACATAAGGTGTAGTGCCTCCGTAGTCACGGTTATGGAGGAAACGACAGAGTCTGCACGTATCGCCCACACAACAGGACACCTTAGTACAGGGCACCGGATATTCAGTAGGTCCCCAGGGGAGTGGAGCCTAGAGAGCGGGAGACGTGGAGTGACAGTTAGGAAACTAGTGAGTCAGACAGTTTTAGGAAGAGAGAGGACAGACGCAGGGGACCCTGCGGCCATGACAGGAGGGCACCTCTGAGGAGAGAGGTGACCCAGATGACGAGAGGGGCCACTCCAGGACTGGTCGGAGCCAGCTGGAGACCCAGGTCATCACCGGAGCCAAGGTGGTTAGTCACGGTTTATCCCTGACCGCAGACCGGCAGGCTGTGGGCCTAACAAGTAGGAGCCGCAGCACCACAGGACTAAATCCCCACCTCTCTCCCGAATTGGGTCTACGATACTAATAGGAAAAATAACTAAATACCGGGAAGGTTCATCTTAAACAGCTCCCGTCCGTACCGGAAAGGGCCAGAAGTACCTTTTAGTAACAGGCCTGGGGACCGGGGAACGGGCTCTTTAGTGTGGTTGAGAGCAGTGAGCCAAGAGCCATTGGGAGTAGAGACCAAGAAAGCCATTAGAAGAACACATCTGACAGACTCTGTAAAAAGCCTCCTGAATCCGTGGCTACCAACCCCGCTAAACCAGACTGTACCGTGTACCGATTTCACCTGGTGCCAGTAAAGAACTGTTTGAGCTGATCTGGTGTCTGGTCTTCGTTGCCTGGAGGCCCTCCCTCTACAGCAACACAGAGGTGAAGACTACTACTCCCTTCATCCACCCTGCTACCCTGAGGTAAAACTCCACCTGTGGGGAGCTTTACTACCAAAGCTGCATTTCCATCACCTCAGTGGCCAGTCGCAGCGCTGGTAACCCTATTACTAGGTACCACAGGTGGCGTCACATTACAAATCCCCCATCATCATCATCATCACCCCCACCCCGCCACTGAGGGTCCAGGGCATGGAACCGGGAACCGACCAGCCATGATCCCCTCCGAAGTGAACCCCCTGTCCTGGTATCCGAATACTCCCTACTCTGTCGACCGACTCACTTACATAATTGTGAAGTGGAGTCCGTCATCCGCTTCCAGTGTCCTGATGTCCTCCTCTCACATGACATTGATGGGTGTGCAAATACGGCGATTGCTAGCAGTGCCGCCGACTCCAAACACCTGCTGTACACACTGCCCACAGCCCAGTCCCTGCAGCAGGATCCCCACTCACCACAGTCCAGTCCCAGCTCCCCACAGCCCATTCACCCCCGCAGCCTGGTCCCAGCTCCCTGCAGCCCGCTTACTCTCTCTCACAGCTCGCTCACTCCTGCAGCCCGTCTCCCCCACAGACGGGTCCCTGCAGCCTGCCACATGAGAGCAACAACAGAGAGGGCAAAGACCAACCATGGGGGGCATAGAGACAGCACAGAGGAGGCAGAGAGCAAACACACAGGGCAGGAGAGAGACAACACGGGGAAGGGGGGCTGAGAGGGACTACAGTGGACACAAAGAGACAGCACAAGGGGGGCGGAGAGACAGCAAGGGGGGCAGAGAGTGAACACAGGATGGAAGAGGGGCAGCACAGGGGAAGGGGGGGGGGGGTCAAGAAACACCACAGAAGGGATAAAGAGCGACCACAGGGGTTCAGAGAGACATCATGGGGGTAGAGAGTGACCACAGATGGGCAGAGAGACAGCATATGGGGACAGAGAGCAACCACAGGAGGGGCAGAGAGATAGCACAGGGTGGGGGCAGAGAACAACCATGGGGAGGGAGCAGAGAGACAGAACAGGTGGGTTGAAAAATGTGCATGAGTAGCAGAGGGAAAGCATGGGGCGCAGAGAGCTTACATGGGGGGCTAGAGAGCGAACACAGGGAGAGGCAGAAAGCAAGCAAGGGAGAGTGGGGGCAGAGAGCAACCACAGTTGGCAGAGAGGCAGCACACGGGTTGTGGAGAGAAAGCACAGGGGGGCAGGAAGACAGCACAGGGGGGACAGAGAGGATGCACGGGGTGGGGGGGGGGAAGAGCACGCAGGAAGGCAGAGAGCACACACCCGGGGGCTGAGTGTGTGCATGGGGGGGCAGTGAGGCAGCACACAGTGGGCATAGAGCAATCACAGGGGGGCCAGAAACACGGCACAGGGGGTAAAGAGCATGCACGTGCATGTTTGTGGGAGCAGAGAGATTGCACAGGGGGAGCAGAGAGTGACCATAGGGGGAAGAGAGCAATCATAGCGTGCAAAGTGCATGCACGAGGGGCAGAGAGTGTGCATGGGGGCACAGAACTCACATTGGGGGCTCAGAAAAAGCACATAGGGGCAGGGAAGCACACAGTGAGCACATCTGGGCAGAGAGCATGCACGGGGGCACAGAACACGCACAGGGTGGCAGAGATAATGCATAGGGGGGCAGACAGAGTACAGGGGAGCACAGAGTGCGTACTGGGGCATAGAGAGTGCGCACGGGGGGGAGAAAGCACACAGGGGACAGAGACCATGCATGGGGGATAGAAAGGACACAGGTCGGGCAGAGAGAGCGCATGTGCACTCACTCACATGGCCACCATCTTAGGACACTTGGGTATACATGCCCCGCTGCCTCCATAGCAAGATTTCAGGAATTATAGGATTATGTTGGAGAGGAACTTGGTGGGAGCTAATAAAGTGGATAACATGGCGTCTGTCTATTTTGTATGCAATAGAGGATTTCTCTGTGTTGTGTTTTTTTTCTCTTTACTGAAAGTATTGCTAATGACGGCTGGCATACTGACGACTGACATTAGGAATAGTAGTTGAGGTCAGCTACCAAAAAAAGCTGACACCAACCCCTTTATTACCGAGTCTGCTACCACTACATGGTAGCTGGAAGAGAGAAGTAACCGCCAATTCTTGGGCAGCTGCTGGTTGCAATTTGCAATTTTCAGCATGGGGGTCCAGTACATTTGGGCCTCACCACGCTGATAATTCGAGCCCCCTGCTGCCTGAATTAGCTTGGCTAGCAATTAAAAATACAGCAAAACCCACACTATTTTTAAAAATATTTACTTAAATAGCTAAAAATAATAGGGCTTCCCTGTATTTTTCATTGGCAGCAAAGGTAACACCTGGCAGCAGGGTTGGCAGCCAGTAGTTGCTTGGTTTACCTATGCTGGCAATAGAAAATACAGAGAAAACCCTACACAATTTTAACCAGGAAATGAAAGACTTTATTAATAAAAAAAAAAACCACAGAAACAGGTTTTGAAGTAAAAATACATTTATGTACCTACATTGGGAGAGAGTACAAGGGGGAGAGACAGCAAACAGGGGAGAGACCATATAGGGTAGAGAGACGGCTGCCGCAACCAGCATGTGCAAATACGAGCATACGTTAAAGCCTTGTTCAATATTTCCTCTTTACATATATGAGTGAAAAATCTGGACTTATAAATTATTTTCACTTATTTTTGGGCCATGTGCAATATTTTGTTCCTATAGGTTGGGATGACACAATGAGAGTGGTGTGATATTTTCATACATTGCACTTATATACAGTATAGCTTTTGATTCCTTGTTCTGGCTGTGATGTGAGGACCCCTGGTGGCCAATTATCATTACTGCATTAAGAATGCAATTCTTTTTGTCCTTTGAGTATTATTTGACTGTACTTGCAGTAAGTAGTATTCGCTATCAAATAATTCTCTTTCTATTCTATGTTTTGCTTGATTAATTTTCTTTCATATTTGTTCTTTTGTTCTTCTTGTATGTTTGTGCCCTTGTGCTTAATTGTGGGCATGCATTTCCATTAAGGGGAGTAATTTCATGGTATATACCCCCTGTTTTTAATATATAATTAGTTTTTTCTCAAATAAAAATTACTTTTATCTTGGCTGAATACTCATGGTTTTTGATAGGCTTTTACAGAAAGGACACGCAGTAAATGTGTAGCTGCCTATTGGCAGTAGTAGAGCCAATGGCGGCAACTGCACTGTTTAGAATATGATAGGACAGGCATGAAGATGTCCGGTTGTGAAGAGCAAGCAATGGCAGCCCAGGTAACAGCAACAGTCTACTCTGGTTATAGAACACAATGGATAGGAAGGTGATTTGTGGCCAACTCACTGTCTATTGGCAGTAATAATGGCACTAGTGATAGCAAAAGCACAACATGAAGGACAGGCAAACATATACAGTACTATTATGTAGGGCCAGCATGGGAAGCCGCAATAGCAGCAAAGAATAGACATAACATGATGGACAGGTAGGAGATGCCTGTCTGTGAACGAGCGTCAACATTGGTGGCAGCAAAATAGGATAGACCCCAATAGAAAGGCAGGTGTTGCGCCCTGTGTCTGGATCGCCACAAAAAGGAGGCAATTGCAATGTTGCATTGTGTGTTGCCAGCTCTGATGGGAGTTTGACTTCTCTACTGAGAATAACTGCATACGCAAATTGAATCCAACCCCTTACTAGAGCTGTGCATTTTTGCCTGACCTTGGGGCTTGTCCTTAACTGAGAAGGTGCTTAGCGTAGTGTAGTGTAGAAGGGAGGATGGAGATTGCATGTGCATGAGGAGCTATGTTAGCTCTCTGCAGGGAATAGCTGTAAAAAATCTTTACATCAGCTCCTAGGCCACCCAGACTTTCAAGGTCCAGTGGTAAGCTGAGAGACTGTCTGGTTACTGTCAAGCAGCAGTGAAATGGTTTTCTGGAAGCTCATCAGCATGAGAGGATTAGAAGGGGAACACGTGTTCTCACAAGATCCAAGCTGCTACTTTGCTAGAAGTAGAAACAGAGCTACCCTGTTTCCCCGAAAATAAGACACGGTCTTATATTAATTTTTGCTCCCAAAGATAATAATAAATCTTTATTTATATAGCGCCAACATATTCCGCAGCGCTTTACAATACAGTGGGTAATAGTCAAAAATGCACCATGTCTTATTTTCAGGGGGTGTCTTATCTCCATGTAGAAGAATTCATATTTATTGATGAACAAAAAAATGAACATTTATTATATACTGTACAGCAGTTGTCATCACAAATCAGCATAACCAAACTGTGTCATCCATTAATCCATCATTCATCTACAGCCCCTATCATCCCCCCAATATTCCCATCAACCATCTGCAGCCCCATCATCCATCTGCAGCCCCCATCATCCCCTAATATTCCAATCAACCATCTGCAGCCCCATCATCCATTTGCAGCCCCCATCATCCCCCAATATTCTGACTTCTGACTTCCCATCTGCAGCCCCCATCATCCCCTAATATTCCAATCAACCATCTGCAGCCCCATCATCCATCTGCAGCCGCCATCATCCCCTAATATTCCAATCAACCATCTGCAGCCCCATCTTCCATGTGCAGCCCCCATCATCCCCCAATATTCTGACTTCTGACTTCCCATCTGCAGCCCCATCATCCATCTGGAGCCTCCATCATCCCCTAATATTCCAATCATCCATCTGCAGCCCCATCATCCATCTGCAGCGCCCATCATCCCCAATATTCCCATCATCCATCTGCAGCCCCCATCATCCATCTGCAGCCCCCATCATCCCCCAATATTCCCATCAACCATCTGCAGCCCCATCATCAATCTGCAACTCCTATCATCCCCCAATATCCCCATCATCCATCAGCAGTCTCTATCAACCCCCAATATCCCTCTGTAGCCCAATCACACATCTGCAGCCACACATGCAGCCAGCCACACACACACACAGTACCACTTTTGCCAGAGCCTGCCACTACTGACGCCGCTTCATTCCTCCCCTGTCCTCCTGCTCATCTTCCGGTGAAAGGGCATAGGTTGCTTGTCAGGGTCCGGTAAGGTGTTCACCAATGTGGCAGCTTCCTGAGGCTTCCAGGAGACATATCTGCCTTGCCTGGTACGAGGAAATGCTGTGGAGGGTCTTCATTCTGTGCCAATCGGTGTGATTGATCTGAGCCATGTGTAGAGTTGCCTGTCGTGGCCTGCATACCCCCGTACATTGATAAGGTCTGTCTCCCACCACCCCTATCCTGGGGAGTGTGCTGTGCCGGGAAAGTAGACTGTAGCCGGTGATGTGACTGCTCGTCTCCATCTGCTGCTCCCAATTGTGAAGGTTCCGTCTTCATTAAGGGTATGCCTCCATGGTTTCTTAATGATGAGAGGAGATCAATTGAGGCTGGGGAGGGATACTGTAGAGTTCTTGACCTAGCTCCAGGCCCAACTGTGAATCCCTCCTGTCCCCATGCAATCTGGTCTTCTTCATCAGCAGCCCCCTCCTCTCCATCTCCTGTTTCAACCCCGTCCCTGCTCATGTATATTCCGTATAATGTGGGTGGAAGTAATATGGCTGCAGAGCGGGGTCTGATCTGTGATAAGACGGCAGCTTGAGAGGAAGTGGGTGCACCCTGGTTTACTGGAGTGTAAGGTGTGCCATCCATATTGAGAACTGGACACAGGGTGGTGGGTCTGTGGGTATCTGGAATATGTCAGCATAGGCACGGGTGCAGCAGCTTCTGCCAGTGCCATCTTGTCAGGTGGTGGCGTATACGTGTATTCACCAGTAGCAGGGTCATGATGTTCAATCCACAATAACTTCCTCGTATCCCG
Source organism: Allobates femoralis (assembly GCA_033576535.1). Lineage (NCBI taxonomy): Eukaryota > Metazoa > Chordata > Amphibia > Anura > Aromobatidae > Allobates > Allobates femoralis. Next base: position 50,044,586 of record JARQOC010000008.1, on the reverse strand, counting down.
AGCAGTCTTATACCATGCTTCGGCATCTTCCAAAACCTTGGCGTCCTTCAAAAGACCTCTCTTACTTGTTATCATTTCCTTCCACTCCTTCCCATTTAAGCGCCCCCCATGGTTTGTGGATCCCACTAGTTTTAAGAGGACCTTCATATTTTTCACATACTTCTTCCCTTCCCTCTCTGCCACCAGGTCTTTTGAGGTAACTTGCTGAGGCTTTGACTGATTAACACCTATGTTATAGCTCAAACTCAAGTCTCCGTACTTCTATCTTGGCTATGGCTGCCCACCACTCAAGGTCAGCACTGTCAGCTGGGCACCGTAGGGGAATGTCTGCAGGGTTGTATAGGTGACTTGCTTCTATCTCACTCAATAGGGGGAGTCAACTTGGATACCTACAGTGAGCCGGGCATGAATGTTTATCCTGAACACTCTAAATCTTGGGGGGAAAGAGAGGTGAAATGGGTCTGTAGCCAAGTCTCCCCGTTGGGAATGGGGCTTCTAGCACTCTAGTGATCCGCCAACCATCAGCAGTAATGGCAAGCTCCACACCTTGCTTAAATTGTGGGTACGTTATGGAATTAGTCAGTGGTGTTAGGAAGGCAGTTAGTCAGAGGACTGGAACTGGTTGCGTCACTGGAGTCAGTCAGTCAGTCAGTCAGTCTGAGGACTGGGACTGGAATGGTTGTCGCCAAACAGATAAAACAGATAAAACATCAAACTGTGTCGGCCCCCTCTACACCTCAGTGGGGCAACAACTGGGTCATATAATTTTCTTGCATATACTTCTTGCAACAAGACCCCTTGCGGATTGACTACAGTTGGATGGGCATGTATATTTTGTCTGAACACCTTAAGTACTGGAAAAGTGCCAGGAAGTGCTATATAACCAGTTTCCTCATGTGCATATGGCACGTCAGTAACACGATTGATTATCCAGCCAGCGGGCGTAATTGATAGCTCTATACCTTGTCTGCACAAGGGGCACATCATTGGAGAGACGGAACAATCATCACTACAATCAATTTACGTAAATTACATACTCATCCACTACCGCAGCCAGGACTACTAACACTACACTCCGTCCTTAGCTTGCGCATGCAGTCTTGGTGGGAAAACCTAAAACCATCAGCCGTATCAGAGGCTGCAACCAGTAGTGAAATAAACCATCAACACTTATCAGGGGTCGGAAAACCAGGGAAACAGAATCTCCCTAATCAGCCCATCTCTCCGTGCCTTTTTGTGAACTGAAACTGCAGCATTGACAGCACTGACATATACTTATGACCAGTGCTTTTTTTGTAAAAAAATATTTCCTGGTACGCATTCCCCGAGGCAAGAGCGGGGGGGGAAGGGGTGCTGTCGGGCACCGGACGAGTTTGGGGAGTGGGGGAGGGGTGCACCCTACGTCTCGTCGTTCACTTCTGATCTCTCCATCCATCCCCTGTACCCTCCATCCTCCTGCATCCTCCATTCTCCATCCCTCTGGTCTCTCCATCCTCCATCCCCCTGCTCCTTTCATCCTCCATTCCACTGCTTCTTCCATCCACCACTCCTCTGCTCCTTTCATCCTTTGTCCCCCTGCTCCTTCCATCCTCCATCCCCCTGCTCCTTCCATCCTCCATCCCATGCTCCCTCCATTCTCCATCCCCTGGTCTCTCCATCCTCCATCCCTTGGTCTCTATCCTCATCCCTCTGGTCTCTCCATCCTCCATCCCCCTGCTCTCTCATCCACCTGATCCCTTCATTCTCCAGGTCCCTCCATCCACCTGATCTCTCCATCCCTCTGTGCCCTCCATCCTCAATCCCTCTGATCTCTCCATCCCCTGCTCCTTCCATCCTCCATCCCCCTGCTCCTTCCATTGATGTACTATTGATGAATGTTTTTGTAGAGATGGTGGTTCTGATACATTTCTGGAATTTCTGTACTGATGAGGGTTGTGATGCTGTGTTTCTGTACTGCTGTGGGTTCTAGTTATGTATTTCTGTACCTCTTGTGGGTCTGGTGATGTATTCCGAATACATAACTAGAACCCACATCAGTACAGAAACACAGCATCACAACCCTCATCAGAACAGAAATTCCAGAAATGTATCAGAACCACCATCTCTACAAAAACATTCATCAATACATCAATTGTAATGTCAGGGCAAAACCAATATACATATTTGTATCTCATGAACCTACAACTGCCAGTATGTCCCTACTAATGGTAAGAACTACTGGGAGTTGTTGTTACCAGTCCTCATCAGACCAAACATGAACCTCAGTACTGATGAGAATGTTATTATCACAAATAATCATTTCCACCCAGGTACCTTATAGATGACCTTGTCTCTGATCGGGGTCGTCTTTTTCTTTTCTTTATCTTGTCCTGATGCCATGATGACTTTTCACGTCTTTGCAGACTTCCGTCTTCTCCACTTTTCTGCAGCACATCCTGACACGGTGCCCTTAAAAATAAGAGTGTCATTAAAATTCTGTCTAAATAAAAATATCTGTGTACCACCATGTCCTCAGCTCCGTGCTGTGCATAGACAGTGTACCACAATGTCCTCAGCTCCATGCTGTGCACAGACAGTGTACCACCATGTCCTCAGCTCCGTGCTGTTCACCACCATGTTCTCAGCTTTGTGCTGTGCACAAACAGTATACGGTACACTGTCTATGCACAGCATGGAGCTAGGAACATAGAGGTACACTTTCTGTGCACAGCACGGAGCTGAGGACATCCCAGAGGAGGCACAATAACCACAGACAGGAGGCGGGAGAGCATTGAGCCCGCCCAGGAGAACTACACCCAACACACTGCCCAGAAACCATACAGTAATGCCAGAACAGGCAGGAGAACTACAATTCCCAGCATGCCACACCCTGCCAACACAGGAAGGTGGAGGCTGCCGCATGGAGGCAGAGACACCTTGTACAGCTGCCATTATCACCACACACAGCCCCACACCTCCTGCACACCCGTCCTCCTCTCCTCTGTCCTCCTGCACCCCTGTCCTCCTCTCCTCTGTCCTCCTGCACCCCCGTCCTCCTCTCCTCTGTCCTCCTGCACCCCTGTCCTCCTCTCCTCTGTCCTCCTCCACCCCCGTCCTCCTCTCCTCTGTCCCTCCAGCTGCTCGTCTTCTCCTCTGTCCCCCTGTTCCTGTCCTTCTGCCCTCCTGTCCTCTTCTCCTCTGTCCCCCTGTTCCTGTCCTTCTGCCCCCCTGTTCTCTTCTTTGTCCCCCTGTTCATGTCCTTCTGCCCCCCTGTCCTCTTCTCCTTTGTCCCCTGTTCCTGTCCTTCTGCCCCCCTGTCCTCTTCTCCTCTGTCCCCCTGTTCCTGTCCTTCTGACCCCCTGTCCTCTTCTCTGTCCCCCTGTTCCTGTCCTTCTGCCCCCCTGTCCTCTTCTCCTCTGCTCCCCTGTCCTCTTCTCCTCTGCCCCCTTGTCCTTTTCTCCTTTGCCCCCCTGTCCCCTATCCCCTGCACAGTTTCCCTCACCTCTCCCCACACCGGGGGCTGGCTGGGTGGAGGAGCCGCCAGCACCGCAGCCGCCTCCACCGCACTAGCACTTGGAGCCATCACGGGACAGGAAGCAGCAGAGCTCCTAGCGGCTTCCTGTCAGTGTGATCGCTCTCAGCGCTGGGGGCCGGGAGCGGGACACAGTACATGAGGGCGCCGCGGCCGGGCCCCCCCTGCCCCCTCATGCTATGCCACTGCTGCAGCTGCCGGGGAGACACTGCACACTGCGGACGTCCCTGGTGGCAGCAGCGGAGATAGTGGCGGTGCATTTTCCGGTACAGCATTTTTTTTCGCAGCCGCACCTGCCGCAAGTGCCGAAACCGCACTTGCCGCACCTGCCGCACCCTTACCGCAAGCCCCATAGACATTGCATGGGGCTTGCCGCAAGTGTGCCGCAAGTGTCGCGGTTATGCGTTAAACGCGGCAGATGCGGTTTTTTCACCGCATCTGCCGTGAATTTAAAAAAACGCTGATGTGAAAGGGCCCTTAGACATGTCTACTGTGATGTCATCAGCAGTCTCAACTAGACAAGCCTATTGCGATTTTACCTGCAGACTACAAATGAATATGTCTACTGTGATATGATCAGCAGCCTACACTTGACATAGCTACTGTGACGTCATCAGCAGCCTAAACTACACATATCTACTGTGATATCATATAAAGCCTACACTAGACATGTCTACTGTGATGTCATCAGCAGTCTCAACTAGACAAGCCTATTGCGATTTTACCTGCAGACTACACTGGATATGTCTCTGTGATGTCGTCAGCAGCCTACACTAGGCATATCTAATATTATGTCATCAGCAGACTACACTAGACATGTCTACAGTGATATCATCAGTGGACTGCACCATACATGTGTCGAGCCCATTGGGACGGGATACTCGGTACCGGACCGGGTTTGCTGCTGGGGATGTCACGGGGTCCTGGTCCGGACCGTGCCCCAGGCCCTGGCAATAATAAGGGGAATATTTACAGGGGAATAATGTCAGTCGTGACGCCACCCACGGCTTGTGGTCAATAAGTGGGACCACCGCTGCTGCAGAACCTCGGGGATGATGTTATAGCAGCTTGGGATGGTATAGTACTCCACGGGTAGAGCTTGGTTCCCCGGGGCAGTGATGATAGAGTCTATGGTGTAATGTATGGTGCAGGCCTGTGCTGGGTGCAGTGCACTTACTGTCCTGATGCTGCGGAAATCCTCTTCCAGGGTCCAGAGCTGACAGGCTGTGGCTCTTCAGGTTGTAATCCTCTGCAGACCTGTTTGGAGGGAATCATGTGCAGGCAGAATCATGCGAGGGAGTCAGAGTCAGGGTTCACCGTGTTTACTTCTCAGCGTTCTCAGTTACAGTTCACAGTTACAGTTCACAAGTCTTTACATGGGCACAACTCTCCCCTCCGGGTTCCTTTACTCCCTGCAGCCAGGTTGTTCCTTCTATGACCCCTCACTCGTTCTCTGTCCTTTCCAGGCTTTCACTCTCTCTGCTACTTAGTGTGTGTGTCTCCGGACGGTATGGCGGTGGCTCGAACCCTGTGGGCCCTCCGGGTTGACACGGAGCTGCCCGTCCTTTGGGGTAGGAACCCTAACTTGTAGCTAGAGTCCCCCGTCGGTTGTCTGGGGATGCCGGGTGGATAAACGGTCCCCTTCAGAGCTGACACTCTGCTGCTAGCCTAGCCTCCAATAGTCCTCCTGGGTGAGGCTCTACCAGGCTCCTTCTAACCGTGTCTTTGGGTTCAATAGGAGGGCTACTCCGCCTGCAGTCTGCCGTCTCAGCCGTGTTTCTAGGACCCAGTGCTACTGGTCCTCTCGTTCCTCACACTCCTGGGGTGCTAGCTCCGGATGGGCTTTCTCTCTGTGGCTCACACTGGCTCTCCAGATTCTCCGCTCCTTCCACCCCACTCTTCCAGGACATGTGCTTCTGTTTTTGCATCTCAGCCTACACCAGCCTACTGACTCCTTTCTCCTCTCCCTGCTCTATATCTACCCTTTGTCACCTGACCTACTTGTTGGCCCACCCACTGTCTCTAAACCCACCACCCCTTGCCCGCCTAGAGTTCCCGGGCTCCGGGTTGGGTGCTGCCCTCTACTGGTATGTGGGTTGTGTGGGCTATCTGTGAGGGTGTTGTAGGGCAACTGTCGTTCCTACCTTCCTGGCTGCAGTTCCCTATGTGGCCTCCTGGTCACAGGGGCGCCACACATGTCCACTGTGATGACACCAGCAGACTACAGAAGGCATATCTATTGTGATGTCATAAGCAGACTACACTAGACATGTCTAATGTGACTTCATTAGCAGCCTAAACTACACATATCTACTGTAATATCATAAGAAGCCTCCAATAGACATGTCTACTCTGATGTCATCAGCAGTCTCAAAAAGACAAGCCTATTGCGATTTTACCTGCAGAGTCCACTGAATATGTCTACCGTGATGTCATCAGCAGCCTACACTAGGCATATCTAATGTGATGTCATCAGCAGCCTACACTAGACATGTCTGCTGTGATGTCATTAGCAGCTTAAACTACACATATTTAGTGTGATATCATAAGAAGCCTACACTAGACATGTCTACTGTGATGTCATCAGCAGTCTCAAAAAGACAAGCCTATTGCGATTTTACCTGCAGACTCCACTGAATATGTCTACCGTGATGTCATCAGCAGCCTACACTAGGCATATCTAATGTGATGTCATCAGCAGACTACACTTGACATGTCTACAGTGATATCATCAGCAGACTGCACTACACATGTCCAGTGTGATGACACCAGCAGACTATACTAGGCATATTACTGTGATGTCATCAGCCAACTATACTAGACATGTATACAGTGATATCATCAGCAGACTGCACTAGACATGTCAACTGTGATATCATGAGCAGCCTACACTAGACACTTCTACTGTGCTGTCATTAGCAGCCTTAACTAGACCTATCTACAGTGATATCATGAGCTGCCTACACTAGACATAGCTACTGTGATATCTTTAGCAGCCTGCACTAGACATGTTTACTGTGACGTCTTTAGTAGCCTAAACTACACATATCTACTGTGATATCATAAGAAGCCTACACTAGACATGTCTACTGTGATGTCATCAGCAGTCTCAACTAGACAAGCCTACTGCGATTTTATCTGCAGACTACACTGGATATGTCTACTGTGATGTCATAAGCAGCCTACACTATACATATCCACTGTGATGTCATCAGCAGACTACACTAGACATGTCTACTGTGATATCATCAGCAGCCTAAACTAGACCATTTTACTATGATATGATCAGCAGCCTATACTTGACATAGATACCGTGATATCTTTAGCAGCCTACACTAGACATGTCTGCTGTGACGTCATTAGCAGCTTAAACTACACATATCTACTGTGATATCATAAGAAGCCTACACTAGACATGTCTACTGTGTGGTCATCAGCAGTCTCAACTAGAAAAGCCCACTGCGATTTTACCTGCAGACTACGCTGGATATGTCTACTGTGATGTCATAAGCAGCCTACACTATACATATCCACTGTGATGTGATGTCATCAGCAGACTATACTAGACATGTCTACTGTGATATCATTAGCAGCCTACACTTGACATAGCTACTGTGATATCTTCAGCAGTCTGCACTAGACATGTCTAATATGACGTCATTAGCAGCGTAAACTACAGATATTTACTGTGATGTCATAAGAAGCCTACAAGACACATGTCTACTGTGCTGTCATCATCAGTCTCAACTAGACAAGCCTACTGTGATTTTTCCTGCAGACTACACTGGATGTATCATCAGCAGACTGCACTATACATGCCACTGTGATGACACCAGCAGACTATAATAGGCATATTACTGTTATGTCATCAGCTGACTACACTAGACATGTCTGCAGTGATATCATCAGCAGACTGCACTAGACATGTCCATTGTGATGACACCAGCAGACTATGCTAGGCATATTACTGTGATGTCATCAGCAGACTACACTAGACATGTCTACAGCGATATCATCAGCAGACTGCACTAGACATGTCTACTGTGATATCATGAGCAGCCTACACTAGACATGTCTACTGTGACGTCTTTAGTAACCTAAACTACACATATCTACTGTGATATCATAAGAAGCCTACACTAGACATGTCTACTGTAATATCATCAGCAGTCTCAACTAGACAAGCCTACTGCAATTTTATCTGCAGACTACACTGTATATGTCTACTGTGATGTAATACGCAGCCTACACTATTCATATCCACTGTGATATCATCAGCAGCCTACACTTGACATAGCTTCTGTGATATCTTCAGCAGTCTGCACTAGACATGTCTAATGTGACGTCATTAGCAGCGTAAACTACACATACTGTGATATCATAAGAAGCCTACATTAGACATGTCTACTGTGCTGTCATCATCAGTCTCAACTAGACAAGCCTACTGTGATTTTACCTGCAGACTACACTGGATATGTCTACTGTGATGTCATCAGCACACTACACTAGACATTTCTACTGTGATATCTTCAGCCGCTTACACTTGACACAGCTACTGTGATATCATCAGCAGACTACACTAGACATGTCTACTGTGATGTCATCAGCAGCCTGCACTATACATGTCCACTGTTATGACACCATCAGCCTACACTAGACATATCTACTGTGATGTCATCAGCAGACTACACTATACATGTCTACTGTGATACCATCAGCAGACTACACTATACATGTCTACTGTGATACCATCAGCAGACTGCACAAGAAATGTCTACTGTGACGTCATAAGCAGCCTACACTATACATTTCCACTGTGATGACATCATCTGCCTACACTAGGTATATCTATTGTGATGTCATCAGCAGACTACACTAGACATGTCTACTGTGTTGTCATCAGCAGTCTCAACTAGAAAAGCCTACTGCGGTTTTACCTGCAGACTACAAATGAATATGTCTACTGTGATGTCATCAGCAGACTACACTAGATATGTCTACTGTGATGTCAGCAGCAGCCTAAACTAGACCTATCTACTGTGATATGATCAGCAGCCTACACTTGACATAGCTAATGTGATATCTTCAGCAGCCTAAACTAGACCTATCTACTGTGATATGATCAGCAGCCTACACTTGACATAGTTAATGTGACGTCATCAGCAGCCTAAACTACACATATCTACTGTGACATCATATAAAGCCTACACTAGAGATGTCTACTGTGATGTCATCAGCAGTCTCAAATAGACAAGCCTATTTCAATTTTACCTGCAGACTACAGTGGATATGTTTCTGTGATGTCATAAGCAGCCTACACTATACATTTCCACTCTGATGACACTATCAGCCTACACTGGGTATATCTACTGTGATGTCATAAGCAGACTGCAGTAGAAATATCTACTATGACATCATAAGCAGCCTAAACTAGACCTACAGTGCCTACAAGTAGTATTCAACCCCTGCAGATTTAGGTGGTTTGATAAGATGCCAATAAGTTAGAGCCTTCAAACTGCAAACGAGAGTAGGATTTATTAACAGAAGCATAAATCTTACAAACCAAAAAGTTATGCTGCTCAGTTGAATTTTAATAAATTTTAAACATAAAAGTGTGGGTCAATTATTATTCAACCCTAGGTTTAATATTTTGTGGAATAACCCTTGTTTGCAATTACAGCTAATAATCGTCTTTTATAAGACCTGATCAGGCCGGCACAGGTCTCTGGAGTTATCTTGGCCCACTCCTCCATGCAGATCTTCTCCAAGTTATCTAGGTTCTTTGGATGTCTCATGTGGACTTTAATCTTGAGCTCCTTCAACAAGTTTTCAATTGGGTTAAGGTCAGGAGACTGACTAGGCCACTCCAACACCTTGATTTTTTCCCTCTTGAACCAGGCCTTGGTTTTCTTGGCTGTGTGTTTTGGGTCGTTGTCTTGTTGGAAGATGAAATTACGACCCATCTTAAGATCCTTGATGGAGGAGCGGAGGTTCTTGGCCAAAATCTCCAGGTAGGCCGTGCTATCCATCTTCCCATGGATTCGGACCAGATGGCCAGGCCCCTTGGCTGAGAAACAGCCCACAGCATGATGCTGCCACCACCATGCTTGACAGTAGGGATGGTATTCTTGGGGTCGTATGCAGTGCCATCCAGTCTCCAAACGTCATGTGTGTGGTTGGCACCAAAGATCTCGATCTTGGTCTCATCAGACCATAGAACCTTGAACCAGTCTGTCTCAGAGTCCTCCAAGTGATCATGAGCAAACTGTAGACAAGCCTTGACATGACGCTTTGAAAGTAAAGGTACCTTACGGGCTTGTCTGGAACGGAGACCATTGCGGTGGAGTACGTAACTTATGGTATTGACTGAAACCAATGTCCCCACTGCCATGAGATCTTCCCGGAGCTCCTTCCTTGTTGTCCTTGGGTTAGCCTTGACTCTTCGGACGAGCCTGGCCTCGGCACTGGAGGAAACTTTCAAAGGCTGTCCAGGCCGTGGAAGGCTAACAGTAGTTCCATAAGCCTTCCACTTCCGGATGATGCTCCCAACAGTGGAGACCCTTGGAAAGGGTTTTGTGCCCCTTGCCAGCCTTGTGACCCTCCACGATCTTGTCTCTGATGGCATTGGAATGCTCCTTTGTCTTTCCCATGTTGACCATGTATGAGCGCTGTTCACAAGTTTGGGGAGGGTCTTAAATAGTCAGAAAAGGCTGGCAAAAGAGATAATTAATCCACACACGTGAAGCTCATTGTTCTTTGTGCCTGATCTACTTCTTAATACTTTAGGGGGACCAAACAGAATGCTGGTGGTTTGAGGGGTTGAATAATAATTGACCCACACTTTTATGTTTAAAATTTATAAAAATTCAACTGAGCAACATAACTTTTTGGTTTGTAAGATTTATGCTTCTGTTAATAAATCCTACTCTCGTTTGCAGTTTGAAGACTCTAACTTATTTGCATCTTATCAAACCACCTAAATCTGCAGGGGGTTGAATACTACTTGTAGGCACTGTATCTACTGTGATATGATCAGCAGCCTACACTTGACATAGCTACTGTGACGTCATTAGCAGCGTAAACTACACATATTTACAGTGATATCATAAGAATCTTACACTAGAGATGTCTACTGTGCTGTCATCAGCAGTCTCAAGCAGACAAGCCTACTGTGATTTTACATGCAGACTACACTGAATATGTCTCAGTGATGTCATCAGCACACTACACTAGACATTTTTACTGTGATATCATCAGCAGACTACACTACACATGTCCACTGTGATGTCATCAGCAGCCTAAACTAAACCTATCTACTGTGATTTCATCATCAGCCCACACATAGCTACTGTGATATCTTCAGCCGCTTATACTTGACACAGCTACTGTGATATCATCAGCAGACTACACTAGACATTTCTACTGTGATGTCCTTAGCAGACTACACTATACATGTCCACTGTTATGACACCATCAGCCTATACTAGGCATATCTACTGTGATATCATCAGCAGGCTACACTAGACATGTCTACTGTGACATCATCAGCTGCCTCAACTAGACGTTTTTACTGTGATGTGATTAGTAGTCTACACTTCACATAGCTACTGTGATATCTTCAGCAGCCTACACTAAACATGTCTACTGTGATGTCCTTAGCAGCCTAAACTACACATTAGTACTGTGTTATCATAAGAAGCGTACACTAGACTTATCTAATGTGTTGTCATCAGCAGTCTTAACTAAAGAAGTGTACTGCGATTTTACCTGCAGACTACAGTCATGGCCAAATGTTTTGAGAATGACACCAAAATTATATTTTCACATGATCTGCTGCCCTCTGGTTTTTATTTGTGTTTGTCTGATGTTTATCACATACAGAAATATAATTGCAATCATATTATGAGTACCAAAAGGTTATATTGACAGTTAGAATGAGTTAATGCAGCAAGTCAATATTTGCAGTGTTGACCCTTCTTCTTCAGGACCTCTGCAATTCTCCCTGGCTGCTCTCAATCAACTTCTGGACCAAATCCTGACTGATAGCCGTCCATTCTTCCATTCTTGCATAATCAATGCTTGCATTTTGCCAGAATTTGTTGGTTTTTGTTTGTCCTCCCGTCTCTTGATGATTGACCACAAGTTCTCAATGGGATTAAGATCTGGAGAGTTTCCAGGCCATGGACCCAAAATCTCTATGTTTTGTTCCCTGAGCCATTTAGTTATCACCTTTGCTTTATGGCAAGGTGCTCTATCATGCTGGAAAAGGCATTGTTGGGCGCCAAACTGCTCTTGGACGGTTGGGAGAAGTTGCTCTGGAGGACATTCTGGTACCGTTCTTTATTCATGGCTGTGTTTTTAAGCAAGACTGTGAATGAGCCGATTCCCTTGGCTGAGAAGCAACCCCACACATGAATGGTTTCAGGATGCTTTACAGTTGGCATGAGACAAGACTGGTGGTAGCGCTCACCTCTTCTTCTCCGAATAAGCTGTTTTCCAGATGTTCCAAACAATCGAAAAGGGGATTCATCAGAGAAAATGACTTTACCCCAGTCCTCAGCAGTCCACTCCCTGTACCTTTTGCAGAATATCAGTCGGTCCCTGATGTTTTTTCTGGAGAGGAGTGGCTTCTTTGCTGCCCTCCTTGAAACCAGGCATTGCTCAAAGAGTCTCCGCCTCACAGTGCGTGCAGAAGCACTCACACCAGCCTGCTGCCATTCCTGAGCAAGCTCGGCACTGCTGGTAGTCCGATCCCGCAGCTGAAACAGTTTTAAGACACGGTCCTGGCGCTTGCTGGTCTTTCTTGGGCGCCCTGGAGCCTTTTTTAAAATTAATATTTGTATCATTCTCAAAACTTTTGGCCATGACTGTACACTGGATATGTCTACTGTGATGTCATCAGCCTACAGTATACATGTCTACTGTGATGACACCATCAGCCTACACTAGGCATATCTATTGTGATGTCATCAGCAGACTACACTAGACCAGACTACTGTGATATCATCAGCAGACTACACAAGACATGTCTACTGTGATGTCATCAGCAGCCGAAACTAAACCTATCCACTGTGATATGATCATCAGCCTATACTTGACATAGCTACTGTGATGTCATTAGCAGCCTCAACTACACATATCTACTGTGATATTATCAGCAAACTAGAGTAGACATGTCTACTGTGACGTCATAAGACGCCTACACTAGACATATCTATTGTAATATCTTTAGCAGCCTACATTAGACATGTCTACTTTAACGTCATTAGCTATGTAAACTACACATGCTTACTGTGATATCATAAGAAGCTAACCCTAGACATGCCTACAGTGATATCATGAGAAGACTACACTAGACATGTCTACTATGACATCATCAGCAGCCTAAACTAGACATGATCACGGTGATATATTCAGCAGCGTACACTAAACATGTCTACTGTGATGTCTTTAGCAGCCTAAACTACACATATCTACTGTGATATCATAAGAAGCCTACACTAGACATATCTACTGTGTTGTCATCAGCAGCCTCAACTAGACAAGCCTACTGCAATTTTACCTGTAGCTTACACTAGACATGACTGCTGTGATGTCATTAGACAGAAAAGAGACAAGAGATGCTCCCTGTGAAAGAATTTCCTGTATGCTGTGACATCATTAGCAGCCTAAACTACACATATCTACTGTGATATCATAAGAAACCTACACTAGACATGTCTACTGTGATGTCATCAGAAGTCTCAAATAGACAAGCCTACTGCGATTTTACCTGCAGACTACACTAGACATGTCTCCTGTGACATCATTAGCAGCCTAAACTACACATATCTAATGTGATATCATAAGAAGCCTACACTAGACATCTCTACTGTGATGTCATCAGAAGTCTCAAATAGACAAGCCTACTGCGATTTTACCTGTAGACTACACTGGATATGTCTACTGTGATGTCATAAGCAGCCTACACTGTACATTTCCATTGTGATGACACCATCAGCCTACACTAGGCATATCTACTGTGATGTCATCAGCAGACTACACTAGACATGTCTACTGTGATATCATAAGCAGACTACAATAGACATGTCTACTGTGACATCATAAGCAGCCTAAACTAGACTTATCTACTGTGATATGATCAGCAGCTTACACTAGACATGTCTTCTGTGACATCATTAGCAGTCTCAACTAGACAAGCCTATTACAATTTTACCTGCAGACTACACTAGATATGTTTACTGTGATATCATCAGCAGCTTACACTTGACATAGCTACTGTGATATCTTCAGCAGGCTACACTAGACTTGTCTACTGTGACATCATTAGCAGCCTAAACTACATACATCTACTGTGATATCATAAGAAGCCTACACTAGACATATCTGCTCTGATGTCATCAGCTGTCTCAAATAGATAAGCCTATTGAGATTTTACCTGCAGACTACACTGGATATGTCTACTCTGATGTCATCAGCAGCCTACACTATACATATCTACTGTGATAACACCAGCAGCCTGCACTAGGCATATCCACTGTGATGTCATCAGCAGACTACACTAAACAATTCTACTGTGACATCATTAGCAGCCTAAACTACACATATCAGATAAGAAGAGTATCGTGGCTCACTGAGAACCCGGTGCTCATAGGATAGGACCATCAGTCTCTAGGTATGACACCTATTCACGGTTTCACTTTTGGTTTGATTGTAGATGCCTAACTGATCCCTTCAGTTAAAATACATTATTTCTCGACATATTTTAATTCCATTTTGGTGGACCAAGACATATTAAGGGGCCACCTAATCCCTCTGGAAGGGGGATACGTTTTTTCGTAGAGGTATTTTTTCCCCATGTTGCTTTGATTAAGGTTTATTCGGTTGCATATGGGTTCATACAATAGCTTCTATGTGTACAACATTTTATTCAATTATGATAGAGGATGTTCCGTACATTATTAAGATGGATTATGTACAAACTGTAATGATGTACAATATTTTGTTTTCTATCTACAGTCAGTTTAATTGAGAAAGGCAAGCCAGCCGAAACGTCTATTTTTTTGACTGATGATTCAATAAAAATCACTGTTTTTGAATGAAAGAAGTTTCCGTTTTTTCATATACCGTTTGCCAAGGTTATCTATATATATATTAAACTACACATATCTACTGTGATATCATAAGAAGCCCACACTAGACATGTCTACTGTGATGTCATCAGCAGTCTCATCTAGACAAGCCTACTGCGATTTTAGCTGCAGACTACACTGGATATGTCTACTATGATGTCATCAGCAGCCTACACTATACATATCTACTGTGATGACACCAGCAGACTACAATAGACATGTCTACTGTGATATCAGCCGAATACACTAGACATGTCTACTGTGACGTTATTAGAAGACTAATCTACACATATCTAATGTGATATCATAAGAAGCCTACACTAGACATGTTTACTGTGCTGTCATCAGCAGTCTCAACTAGACAAGCCTACTGTGATTTTAGCTGCGGACTAAACTGGATATGTCTACTGTGATGTCATCAGCCTACACTATACATATCCACATGTCATCAGCCTACACTATACATATCCACTGGGATGACACCACCAGTCTACACTAGACATGTCTACTGTGATATCTTCAGCAGCCTACACTTAGGGCCAGCTCCAGGTTTCTGTGGGCCCCGGGCGAAAGAGTCTCAGTGGGCCCTTTTAACCCATAATGATTTCATATATATACAGTAAAATATATATATATATATATATATATATATATATATATATATATATATATACTGTGAACCGTAATACATATGTATACACTCCCCACAAATCCCTCTCTGAGCCTGTCTTCCCCTGTGCGCTGGGTGTCCATGCCTTGTGCCTGTCTCCCCACTGTGCACTATGTCTCTCCCCTGTGTGATGTTTCTCCCCCATGTGCTGTTTTCCCTCTCAGTGACTGTCTCCCCTTGTACACTGTCTCTCTCAACCATTTCCTTCCTTTCTGTGCACTCGTTTGCTCTCTTTTTCTCTCTATCTCCCTCTCTCCCAAAAACATTAATTTGGTAGCACCTCTGGGCCCCGACATTTGCCTGGGTGCGTCGGGTGCTGATGCAAGCCATGCCTACACTAGACATGTCTACTGTGATGTCATCAGCAGTCTCAACTAGACAAGCCTATTGCGATTTTACCTGCAGACTACACTGGATATGACGACTGTGATGTCATAAGCCTACACTATACATATCCACTGTGATAACACCATCAGCCTACACTAGGCATATCTACTGTGATGTCATCAGCAGACTACTCTAGACATGTTTACTGTGATATTATAAGCAGTCTCAACTAGACATGTCTACTGTGATATCTTCAGCAGCCTATAATAGACATGTTTACTGTGACATTATTAGCAGTCTCAACTAGACAAGGCTATTACGATTTTACCTGCAGACTACACTGAATATGTCTACTCTGATGTCATCAGTCTACATTATACATGTCTACTGTGATGTCATCAGCAGTCTCAACTAGACAAGCCTATTGCGATTTTACTTGTAGATTACACTGAATATGTCTACTATGATGTCATTAGCAGCCTATACTATACATGTCCACTGTGATGGCAACATCAGCCTCGACTAAGCATATCTACTGTGATGTCATCAGATTACACTGGACATGTCTCCTGTGACATCATCAGCAGCCTAAACTAGACCTATCTACCGTGAAATGATCAGCAGCCTACACTCGACATAGCTACTGTGATGTCATCAGCAGCCTGCACTATACATGTCTACTGTGATGACACCATTAGCCTAGACTAGGCATATCTACTGTGATGTCATCAGCAGACTACACTAGACATGTCTACTGTGATATCATCAGCAGCCTAAACTCAACCTATCTACTGTGAAATGATCAGCAGCCTATACTTGACATAGCTACTGTGATATCTTAATCAGCCTACACTACACATGTCCACTGTGACGTCTAAACTACAGATATCTACTGTGATATCATAAGAAGGCTACATTAGATATGCCTACTGTGATGTCATCAGCAGTCTCAACCAGACAAGCCTATTGCGATTTTACCTGCAGGCTACACTGAATATATCTACTGTGATGACACCAGCCGCCTGCACAGTAATGGTGGCTTCACACCTGGCGACGTCGCTAGCGACATCGCCGAAAAAGTGACGTATCAGCGATGACGCTAGCGACGTCGCGCTGTGTAAACGAGCGGCGCGACCGCTTTTTATCGCAGGTTGACCGGTTTACGGGAAGAACCGTAAACCTGTCAACCGGCGACCTGCGATAAGGCTGGATCGCGCCGTGTGACATCGCTAGAGCGATGTCGGCGGCGGTCCAGCCTATACCGCAGCGTTGCTGCGGATCGCTCGCTGGGCTAAGCCCAGCCCAGCGAGCGATGTCACCGCCCGCATCGCTGCGGTGTCGTCGGCCGCAGCGATGCTGTGTGACACCTGGCCAGCGATGTCGGAACCGAGCGGGCACCCGCGCATCGCTTCCGACATCGCTGGCCAGATCGTGCTGTGTGACGGCACCATAACACATGTCTAGTGTATTATAGTGTATTATATCACAGTAGACTTGTCTATTGTTGTCTGCTGATAACATCACAGTAGATATGCCTAGTGTAGGCTGCTGTTGTCATCACAGTGGACATGTATATTGTAGGCTGCTGACATCACAGTAGACATATCCCATGTAGTCTGCAGGTAAAATCACAGTAGGCTTGTCTAGTTGAGACTGCTAATGATGTTAAAGTAGACATGTCTAGTTTAGGCTGCTGAAGATATCACCCTAGCACAGTGACGTCATTAGCAGACTAAACTACACATATCTATTGTGATATGATAAGAAGCCTACACTAGACATGTCTACTGTGATGACACCAGCAGCCTATGGCTGTGGTCACACATAGAAATCCGTTTTTGGAAGTGATTTTCATCACCAATCCGTTTTTTTCTGGGTGCTTTTTGAGCCTCCTGCACTCCTGAACGTTTTTGGAATTTTCATTAAAAAAACGCATGCGCGAACGCATGCGCAAACGCAAGTGCGCGTTTGCATGCGTTCGCACATGCGTTTCCCATAGGGCCCCATGTTAAAAAAAACGCATGAAAACGCATGCGTTTTTTAACTGATGCCAAAAACGTTGCATGCAACGTTTTTGACTCAAAAACGGACAGGGCAATGTTTGGAGCTCCATAGAAAAACGGACAGGGTGTTTATTACACCCAATCCGTTTTCTGTCAGTTTTTGGACTTAGAAAAAAAAATGAGAAAACTGAAGCCAAAAACGGACTGAGGGCTTATGTGGAACCCCAGCCTATACTAGGCATATCTTCTATGTTGTCATCAGCAGCCTAAACTAGACCTACCTAATCTGATGTCATCAGCCTAAACTATACATGTCCACTATGATGACAGCACCAGCCTACACTAGACCTATCTAATGTGATATCATCAGCAGGCTTCACTAGACATGTCTCCTGTGACATCATTAGCAGACGAAACTACACATATCTACTGTGATATGATCAGCAGCCTATACTTGACTTAGCTACTGTGATATCTTCATCAGCCTACACTAGACATGTCTAATGTGATGTCATTAGCAGCAAAAACTGCACATATCTACTGTGATATCATAAGAAGCCTACATTAGACATGTCTACTGTGATGTCATCAGCAGTCTCAACTAGACAAGACTATTGCGATTTTACCTGCAGACTACACTGAATATGTCTACTGTGATTTCGTCCGCAGCCTGCACTATACATATCTACTGTGATGACACCAACTGCCCAAACTAGGCATATCTACTGTGATGTCATCAGCAGTCTACACTAGACATGTCTACAGTGATATCTTCAGCAGCCTAAAGTAGACATGTCTACTATGATGTCATCAGCAGCCTAAACTATACATATGAGAGGCGTTGTCTTTTCTGCATGTACGTGTTGTGATCCAGGTAGGTCTCCCTGGTGGATGACGTGCGTCTCGCTGTTTAGGGTTCGGTGAGCTCCTGCTTTCTTGGGGTGCTGTGGATGATACCGTTTTAAACTATACATGTCTACTGTGATGACACTATCATCCTACACTAAACTAATCAACTAATCAACTGACTACACTAGGCAAATCTACTGTGATATGATCAGCAGCCTACAGTTGACATAGCTACTGTGATATCTTCAGCAGCCTACACTAGACATGTCTACTTTGACGTCGATAGCAGCCTAAACTACACATATCCAGTGTGATATCATAAGAAGTCTACACTAGACATGACTACTGAGATGTCATCCGCAGTCTCAACTAGAGAAACCTATTGCGATTTTACAATTTTACCTGCAGACTACACTGGATATGTCTACTGTGATGTCATCAGCAGCCTACACTATACATGTCTACTGTGATGACACCAGCAGCCTACACTAGGCATATCTATTGTGATGTCATCAGCAGAGTATGTTAGACATACCTACTGTGACATCATCAGCAGCCTAAGCTAGACCTATCTACTGTGATATGATCAGCAGCCTACACTTGACATAGCTACTGTTATATCTTCAGCAGATTACACTAGACATGTCTACTGTGACGTCATTCTAAAATAAAAGAAAGACAACGAGGGGCGCTCCTGGTGTAATACCCGGTGGTCTAGTGGAGGCAATAGGGGAGATGCACTAACCTTGGTCGGTTATGTTCCGGCATAACCGCGGTTCAGAGCCTACGGTGCGTCTCGTGCACCCGTCGCTGCTGTCAGACCAATGAGCCAGTCATGTGTTGGATTACGGGGTTTCTGACGTCACCGCAGGTCCTTGATCCTCCTGTTATGCTCCCCACAGGTCTCGTAGAAGCTTTCCTCCAGCAGCACCGTACTGCACACCCACCAGGGTGTAGAGATGTATAAATTAAAGAAGCTTTAGCGGTTTTAAGTGGGTGCTTGGAGATAAACCACAGAGATAGCTTTTTAGTACCTTCTCTTTACTTGCTCAAATGTGGACTGGTCACTCCTCACAACATGTTTCGGCAGCTGATACCGCCTTCATCAGGTGTACACCTGTGGTTTATCTCCAAGCGCCCGCTTACAACCGCTAAAGTTTCTTTAATTTACTGTGACATCATTAGCAACATAAACTACACATATCATAAGAAGCCTACACTAGACATGTCTACTGTATTGTCATCAGCAGTCTTAATCCGACAAGCCTACTGCGATTTTACTTGCAGACTACACTGGATATGTCTACTGTAAGTTCATCAGCAGCCTACACTATACATTTCTACTGTGATGACACCAGCAGCCTACACTAGGTATATCTACTGTGATGTCATTAGCAGACTACACTAGACATGTCTAGTGTGACAGCATCAGCAGCCTAAACTAGATCTATCTATCTATCTATCTATCTATCTATCTATCTATCTATCTATCTATCTATCTATCTATCTATCTATCATCTGCAGCCTACAATAGGCATAGCTACAGTAATATCTTCAGCAGCCTACACTAGACATGTCTCCTATGACATCATTAGCAGCCCAAAGAACACATATCTACTGTGATATCATAAGAAGCCTACATTAAACATGTCTATTGGGTGGTCATCAGCAGTGTCAACTAGACAAGCCTACTGCTATGTTCCCTGCAAACTACACTGGACATGTCTACTGTGATGACACCATCAGCCTACACTAGGCATATCTACTGTGATGTAGTGATGGGCGAATCTACTCGTTAGGACTCGTTACTCGGCGAGTAGTAAGGGACTCGCAGGACTCGCTACTCGGCGAGTTTTCCAGCGAGGACTCGCAAAGTAGCGAGTCCAATGCAAGTAAATGGCAATCCTAGTTTTACTAGCGAGACTCGCTATATCACATCGCTATGTCCCCAAAATCGTTTACAGAATCGCACCGCTTCACGGATACCCGCTGTAAGCAGCGATTCCGAGCGAGTCTGAGCGAGTCTTAGCGATTCCGAGCGAGTCTACGAATCCGAGTCCTGTATTCTGTATTCGGGACTCGCGAATACAGAATCTGTTATGTTCCGACAAAGCTTCCGAGACAGCCTAGCGTGTTAGGTCAGACAAACTTGTGAAGATGGACAAGCATGTTAGCCAATCATATTCAGTAATGCCACAGCCATGTTGGTTGTGGCATTACTATGATTGGCTGCTGTCCATCGTGATGCCTATGTCATGGATGACAGGCAAGGCTGTATATAAGCCTTGCCACCGCCATTTTGAGCACATTTCTCTGAAGATCTGAGCTAGAGCAGGGTGAGGTAGATTTTGGAGCAGATCATAGGGATTGTCAGTGAGTGTAGGGAAACTTCAAGATTCCTTATATTAACCCCAAACAGCTCTTGTGAGAGCTAGCAGGAGGACAGAGGAGTACAGTGTACTGTGAGACTGTAGGCAGGCAGGGAAGCAGGGAGCTGCAGCCCTACAGTGTTCACAGGAGCGACCTCATAGCTTCGCTTACTCACTCAGCTGTTCTAATAGCTGAAGTCAGAGGCTTAGCTGAGGTAGTATTAACAATTTTTTGGCAGCTGATAGATTTTGGGTCCTAAAAACCCTTCAGCGTTATTTTGTCTGTGGCAGAACAGTGTGTTGCTGCTCTCCTAGCTGCAAATAGCACGTACGCCACCTACTTGTGCGACTACTTGTGCGCACTTAATAATTTTTTCAGGGACCAGTGTGCTGCTTCACTGCCAAGTGTTAGCACACACTTAACCCGCCAGTAAGTGACACCTACAGCAACACCAAACTCCATCTCGGTGGCTGTGCGCACTTTCTAATTTTTTCAGGGACTAGTGTGCTGCTTCACTGTCAAGTGTTAGCACACACTTAACCCGCCAGTAAGTGACGCCTGCAGCAACACCAAACTCCATCTCGGTGGCTGTGCGCACTTTCTAATTTTTTCAGGGACTAGTGTGCTGCTTCACTGTCAAGTGTTAGCACACACTTAACCCGCCAGTAAGTGACGCCTGCAGCAACACCAAACTCCATCTCGGTGGCTGTGCGCACTTTCTAATATTTTCAGGGACTAGTGTGCTGCTTCACTGTCAAGTGTTAGCACACACTTAACCCGCCAGTAAGTGACGCCTGCAGCAACACCAAACTCCATCTCGGTGGCTGTGCGCACTTTCTAATTTTTGCAGGGACTAGTGTGCTGCTTCACTGTCAAGTGTTAGCACACACTTAACCCGCCAGTAAGTGACGCCTACAGCAACACCAAACTCCATCTCGGTGGCTGTGCGCACTTTCTAATTTTTTCAGGGACTAGTGTGCTGCTTCACTGTCAAGTGTTAGCACACACTTAACCCGCCAGTAAGTGACGCCTGCAGCAACACCAAACTCCATCTCGGTGGCTGTGCGCACTTTCTAATTTTTTCAGGGACTAGTGTGCTGCTTCACTGTCAAGTGTTAGCACACACTTAACTCGCCAGTAAGTGACGCCTGCAGCAACACCAAGCTCCATCTCGGTGGCTGTGCGTTTTTCAAAAATGTCACAAAAACCACAATTTCCGCAAAAAGATGTGGCAAAGGGACGGGACGAGGTCGTGGCCGTAGCAGTCGTGCCCAAGAAGGCACTGGTACAGGTAGACAGACGAGGATTGACAGATCTCTCTTTCTCCCGTCTAAAATTATCAGTACTCAACAAAAACGTGTCTTGAGGCCGGAAGAGCATGACCAGATAACAACTTGGATGGCTGATAACACCTCCACCACTGGTTCTTTGAGTACACAATCGTCCGTGCCAACACAGTCTAGTGTCGCTACAGACAACGCAGGGCCATCCAATCCTCAAGGGCTTCCTATTTCCTCAAGCCTTCGGAAGCCAGAGGAAAACTTGGAGTGCGACCTTGGTCACTCCGATGATTTATTTGGTTCGTATCAGCACTCGATTCCATCTGGCCTTTCTTTAGCAGTGCCTGACGAGATACTTGAAGAAGACGTAATGTCTATTCATGGCCAAAGTTTGGAAGCACCTCGTACTCAAGAAAGCCACTTTCACCAAAGCCATACAGCATCTCAGGAGGTGGATGATGATGACGATGATGAGACACACATCTCATCTGGCCAGCCTGCTCAGTCACATTATCCAGAAGACTTTGAGGAGGAAGGCGTGGATGATGAGACCACAGATCCTACCTGGACTCTTGGCATGCATAGCCAACAGAGCAGCCAGGAGGAGGAAAGTGGCTATGTACCACCGCCAAAAGCACCCAGGCTTACTCCTTTCTCCAGAACACAAAGAGTGAGAACAGTTGGCCAAATTGTGTCAACTGTTGCACAAAGTGTACCAACTGTTGCACAAACTGTAAACACAGTTGCCCAAACTGTGTCAACAGTTGGTGTGGTACAGAGTCATCCTCCTTTGCCTCCAATTCAACATAAAGGCCGAAAAGCCATTGTGTGGCAATTTTTTAAGGATGCCCCATCTGTACCAAATGTGGTGATCTGCAACATATGCCATGCAAGGCTAAGCAGAGGCCTGGGAAAAAAAAACCTGAGCACCAGCAGTATGCGTAAGCATATGTCTGTTAAGCACCCAATTCAGTGGTCGGCCCATCAGGGTTCAGAATCAGTGCCTTCTGATCCCAACACTTCCAGGCCACCTCAGATCCATCCTTCACCAGCTAGTGTTCAGGCATCAGCTCCTGCTGAAACGTACTCCTCCGAAGCTGCGCTACAAGAGAGACTTCAGAGTAGTGAAGCCACTGGTGTGTGTGCGGCAAACGTCCAGTTGTCTGTGCCACAGCTGTATGAAAGGCAAAAGAAGTACCTATCCACACACCCATTTTCCCAAAAAATGACTGCTAAAATTGCAAAGTTGTTAGCTGTGGAAATGCTGCCGTTTAGGCTTGTAGGTACAGAGTCTTTTCGGGAGTTGTTGGCTGTGGCGGCACCACGATACACTGTACCCAGCCGCCACTTTTTCTCACGTAGTGCCGTCCCGCGTTACACCAGCACGTTGTCAACAACTTAAAGCGTGCACTAACTAATGCGGTAACTGCCAAAGTCCACCTAACAACGGACACGTGGACAAGTACTTATGGACAGGGCAGATACATCTCAGTAACGGCTCACTGGATCAACCTGGTGGACAGTGTCCCAACTTCGCAAAGTCGAGCATCTGAAATACTGCCAACTCCACGAATAGCAGGCACAACATCATTCAGGGTGGCTGCCTCATCATATATGTCCAGTGCGCAATCTGCTTCTGCAACTTCCTTGTCCACTGCTCAGCTGCCCGTACCATCACGTCCAAGTTGGGAGCTTTGCAGTAGTGCTTCAGCAAGGCGACAACAGGCTCTTCTGTAGCTTATCTGTCTAGGTGACACACCTCACACTGCAACTGAGCTGTGGAAGGGTCTTAAGCAACAGACTGATGAGTGGCTGGCCCCACTGCAACTACAACCAGGTCTTGTTGTGAGCGATAATGGACGAAACCTTGTGGCGGCACTGAAGCACGGTAACCTTGTTCACGTCCCTTGCCTGGCTCACGTGCTGAACTTAATAGTTCAGAAATTCCTTAAAATATACCCGGAGTTATCTGACCTACTCGAGAAGGTGAGGCGAATTTGCGCCCATTTTAGACATTCGTCCACAGCAGTTGGCAGTCTTTCAGCCCTTCAAAACAAATTTAATTTGCCTAAACACCGGCTAATTTGCGACATGCCCACGAGATGGAACTCAACATTCCATATGTTGGCAAGGTTTAATGAGCAGCAGAGGGCAATAGCTGAATATCAGCTGCAACATGCCTGTCACCACGGAAGTCAGACCAGACACATTACTACTTTAGAGTGGGTCTGGATCGCTGATCTTTGCGAGTTGCTGGACAACTTTGAATACTGCACAAAACTTGTCAGCGATGATCAGTCCATTATCAGTCTCACCATCCCCCTGCTCTTCTTGCTTAAGGAGTCGCTCCTGAATCTTAAAACAGAAGCTTTGAGGGCCCAGCGGATGGCTATGGAGCCAGAATTTAACATCGCTGATCCTAGCCAGCCAAGCCAACACCAGCAGGCTACATTGGCTCTGGAAGAAGAAGGTGATGAGGGTGATGATGAAGAAGATTCATTTTTCTGTGGTACTGATGTGAACCCAGATGGTACTCCAAACCCTACGTTTATGTCGGTACAGCATGGGTGGGCTGAAGAGGAGGAGGCGGAGACCGATGTAGAGGCCATGATGCGTAGTGATCCTCATTCTGTTGCAACCGAGGAGATGAGTCTTTGCAGCTTAGCGCATATGGCTGACGTAATGTGTCAATGTCTCTCCCAAGATCCACGCGTCATTCACATATATGCCAGCAACCTCTATTGGTTGTCAACCTTTTTGGACCCCAGATACAAAGATAAATTTCCGTCGTTGCTGTTGCAGTCAACCAGGGGCTTAACGACGGAATTTTTCAAGACTGTTGTTGTTGACAATTTGATGT
Source organism: Allobates femoralis (assembly GCA_033576535.1). Lineage (NCBI taxonomy): Eukaryota > Metazoa > Chordata > Amphibia > Anura > Aromobatidae > Allobates > Allobates femoralis. The sequence goes on along the minus strand of JARQOC010000008.1, from coordinate 50,019,584 downwards.
CCATATCACCGTCTGACTCCGCTGTACCCCGAAGAATCAGCTCTTTCCAACAGCAGCCTTTGGTTGGGACACAAACGTCAACAATGTCAAGAAGAGGTGGGGGTAAGATGTCCACCAACTGGGCGATGTTCAACAGACCTTCCAATCAACAACGGATAATGCCTGCAGTCACCTTGACTAGGAGACAACAATTTTCCAACATGGTGAATGAGTATGTCAGTGACAGTACCAGCTTCCTAACCGACCCTTCAGTACCCTTTAATTACTGGGTTTCCAAGCTTAACACTTGGACAGAGCTCGCTCTGTATGCCTTGGAGGTGCTGGCCTACCCAGCTGCTAGTGTGACATCAGAGCGTGTTTTCAGCGCCGCTGGGGGTATAGTCACTGATAGAAGGTCACGGCTTACTACTGAAAATGCCCCCAGACGACAGTACCCAATTGTAGTGTAACCTAATCTTAATTAATAGGATTGGAATATTGCGCTTGTAACTTTATGCCCTTTTAAGACAGGAAGTATCGGCATCTCCCTCAGCTGAGACGATGTGATAAGTCATGTTCCTGAAACATTTGCGGCATGATAAAAAAAATACGCAATCAGTAAACATCTTTTTACTTTACAAGTGCATCCGCTTATGAGCATTTCTAATTTTTATTTTTTTTTAAAAATACAATGCAGCCCCTTGGGCTAATTTTTTGAGGCAACATGCCTATACCTGCATCGAAGACGTTGCTTCTCCTATGCTCTCAGGACAAGCAAGAATATAGTTTGGGCCACGCACCCTCCTCTACTTCTAAATAGAGTTGATCCCGCCCCTTGGGCTAATTTTTTGAGGCAACAAGCCTATACCTGCATCGAAGACGTTGCTTCTCCTATGCTTTTAGGACAAGCAAGAATATAGTTTGGGCCACGCACCCTCCTCTACTTCTAAAAAGAGTTGATCAAGCCCCTTGGGCTAATTTTTTGAGGCAACATGCCTATACCTGCATCGAAGACGTTGCTTCTCCTATGCTCTCAGGACAAGCAAGAATATAGTATGGGCCACGCGCCCTCCTCTATATCTAAAAAGAGTTGATCAAGCCCCTTGGGCTAATTTTTTGAGGAAACATGCCTATACCTGCATCGAAGATGTTGCTTCTCCTATGCTCTCAGGACAAGCAAGAATATAGTATGGGCCACGCGCCCTCCTCTATATCTAAAAAGAGTTGATCAAGCCCCTTGGGCTAATTTTTTGAGGCAACAAGCCTATACCTGAATCGAAGACGTTGCTTCTCCTATGCTCTCAGAACAAGCAAGAATATAGTATGGGCCACGCGCCCTCCTCTATATCTAAAAAGAGTTGATCAAGCCCCTTGGGCTAATTTTTTGAGGCAACAAGCCTATACCTGCATCAAAGACGTTGCTTCTCCTATGCTCTCAGGACAAGCAAGAATATAGTTTGGGCCACGCACCCTCCTCTACTTCTAAATAGAGTTGATCCCGCCCCTTGGGCTAATTTTTTGAGGCAACAAGCCTATACCTGCATCGAAGACGTTGCTTCTCCTATGCTCTCAGGACAAGCAAGAATATAGTATGGGCCACGCGCCCTCCTCTATATCTAAAAAGAGTTGATCAAGCCCCTTGGGCTAATTTTTTGAGGCAACATGCCTATACCTGCATCGAAGACGTTGCTTCTCCTATGCTCTCAGGACAAGCAAGAATATAGTTTGGGTCACGCACCCTCCTCTACTTCTAAATAGAGTTGATCCCGCCCCTTGGGCTAATTTTTTGAGGCAACAAGCCTATACCTGCATCGAAGACGTTGCTTCTCCTATGCTCTCAGGACAAGCAAGAATATAGTATGGGCCACGCGCCCTCCTCTATATCTAAAAAGAGTTGATCAAGCCCCTTGGGCTAATTTTTTGAGGCAACAAGCCTATACCTGCATCGAAGACGTTGCTACTCCTATGCTCTCAGGACAAGCAAGAATATAGTATGGGCCACGCGCCCTCCTCTATATCTAAAAAGAGTTGATCAAGCCCCTTGGGCTAATTTTTTGAGGCAACATGCCTATACCTGCATCGAAGACGTTGCTTCTCCTATGCTCTCAGGACAAGCAAGAATATAGTATGGGCCACGCGCCCTCCTCTATATCTAAAAAGAGTTGATCAAGCCCCTTGGGCTAATTTTTTGAGGCAACAAGCCTATACCTGCATCGAAGACGTTGCTTGTACTATGATCCTGCTGGAGCATGGCGAAGGGTGCCACTGTACGCTACTGAGATAACGCATAGACGTTCTGTGTTGCAAGTAGACGTCCCAGCCTCTCACATCTGTGTTCTTAGTGTTGTTGCCATACCGAGTCATTAAGTAACCCCCCCCCCAAACACAGCCACTATTTCTTTCTTAGCAACATTGGTATGTGCGGTAATGATTTAACACGTACGAACCAAGGTGCCTTCATGCGCCATGCGGGCCGTAAAGTACTTGCTAATGATGATGACTTTAAGGCCACACACAAAACAACCTACACATCCATTCCCTGAAAAAAGACAGACACAAAGCATTTTTTTTTAAAATCTGTATTATTATGCCTTAATGGCAAAGATGTCAGATTTTTTTTTTTTTTTTTTTTTTTTTTTTAGCTTTCGAAAAGCAACGAAAATAAACAGAAATAAACATGTCAAAAGTGCAAACATGCACTATTTACATAACCCAAAAAAAAAAAAAAAGTTGACCCTACAGCTGGTGGTAGGTGGGAAGATTGTGTGGGGTAGCCTCTACCGGGCCACCATCACCCTGGTCCTGGAGGAGGTCCAGGGCCCCATGGATAGCCTCCCCCACTGCTTGTAACCCTGTAGGGTGGGTCACCTGGGCCGGTGTCTCAAAATGTCCTTGGGTTGGGAGGTCCATGTGGGTTGGCCCGAAATGTTGGTACGACCTCTGGGTCGCCACATAGCTGTCCCGCCGTGGTGTGTGCCTGTCTAGGCGGTTTGCGCCAGATTGCTGCCACCCCTCCAAATAGGAAAAGACCTGGCCAGGGTGGTTTGGAGGGCGACACGCATCTATTACAATATGTATTGCTGACCATGCCCGCAGTCGTCTCTCGAATGGAATGTCATCCAAGAACGGTATGAGACTGCGGGCAAAGTCAGCATTACACTGTCCTCTGCGGTCTTGTGGTGCCCCCGGGATCAGAGCAGGGCTGCTGGGGTTCCAGTGACTCCCCACACTGCTGGCAGTCGGCAGTGGAGGGCGCTGGTGTGGCCCTTCATCCTCCTCTTCTTCTATCTGTGGCCCCAAAGGTGGTGGTGGTGGTGGTGGTGGCGGAGGTGGTGGTGGTGCTCCCTCCTCCTCATCTGGTGGGGGTTGAGGGGCCTCCCTCGCCTCCTCAGGCAGCTCTGCTGGCGGGTGACGAGGCCGCCTCCGAAAGTGAGCAGCTCTGTGGGTAAATATAAAAAACATTTGGTGAATGGGTTGCGTTTGGAAACAAAACCATAGGCCAAACATAACATGTGCACGCTTCTTTGACTCAGTGTATCTGTGTATTCTGTGTCTTTTCATTGTTGCCCTTAAGATGGAATTGCAGCAAATAAATTAATGACATTTTTGGCTCATGCCTGAAACTATATTGTATGTGTGGGTAGTGTTGCTCCACGATTTTTTGCCATTACATTACAAATTTTAAAATTTGTCCGCACTATTACACTGTGCCCTGCCTTAGGCAGGACAGCTATGTAGTCACTTGAAGACATATTAGTGGCCACAACTATTGCTTAGACTTTTTGTGGAAACTTTATGTGGACAAAGCTATAGCCTGACACTGTGAGGCAAACACATTCTTCAGGGTTGTTTGCCATCAGATGGACCCAAAAAGACACAGTGTGGACGGCCTTGGTCTCAATGCACATAACCCAGATCTATAGGGCAGGTGAGCAAGACAGGAAATGGAGCCATGCAGCATAGGTGACACATGAGTATTTGGCGTTAGTGGCCTACACTCCTTTTTGCTGCCATGTATGCTAATCAGGAATGTCTTGGTAAATAAAACACACCAAACAGATGGCTTGGGTTTTGAAACGACTGTAATGGACATAGAGTATGGGGTTGTTTTTGAGCAGCAGGTCACACATCATTGGTGCCAAACAAGGTGGTATGCACAGATGGACATGACGCACACCAGGGGCCAGGGTTACTCCCGGTTTAGACAGGCGATTCTTCTCCTTCCTTGTCACGGGTGGACCGCGCCTGCCGGTAGTGGGGCCCGGTGTAGTGCAGATCAAAATTGAGGTCGTCTTACGGGAACAGATTAAAAAGGGGTTTTAATTTGTTTTCTTCGTGACGCCACCTATGAGTAGATTCGGTAAGGGCTACCGACGCTGCGGGACCTCCCGGGGTGATGGACAGCAGCAAGATGTTACGCTCCCCACAGGCTGAGCGGTGATCCCCGGGGGCTGGAGCTGCTCAAGATGTTGTGCGGCAGCTGCGGTTACCTTAAGTTCATGACGGACAGTTCATAAGGAGACACGGACACAGTTAGTCTCTGCAACGGTTCTTTACTGTAACCAGCAGGCAGTACATGGCTTACAGTGGTTGAGTAGAAGACCGGGTGGACTTAGCAGTGATAGTGCTCCTCAGAGATCCGCAGTGTACCTCCTCTCTACCTCCTTAGCTTCTCTTGCCAGCGTCGCCCAGGAATACCAGGTCGGGTACGGGGAGGCTGCTTCAATGCCCTATCCATGATGTACGTTCTGGATTCTTTGGGGAGCCTTGGGTCCCTCGGTGGGTACACCGCTGGTTAGACGACTGGAAACTGACTGGTGGTGGGGTGCTCCTATAAAGCTGCTCCTCCACGGTGCTGGTTCGCGTGACAGAGGTGAACTGCTGCCAGCTTCGGTACCAGTGAACCGGCTGTGAGTTGTGGGCACGGGAGTCTTTTGGGAACCCGTGTAGAAATGCCCATTCCCGGTAGTTAAGGCCTCAGGTGCTGACACCCGACCGGTGACGGCCCAGGGGCCCGCACGGAGTGCGGAGCCCCCGCTCCACTCCAAGCTCTAGTCTGCTTTCTTCAAGTTCTAGACTATCTTCAGACTTGTTCTCAACTAACTGTCTAGATTATTGTGTTCTCTTCACTACCCTAACACTCCACCCACCAGGACCTATGATTGGTCCCCTGTTCTAGGTGTTGTATGTTGGGTTGGATCTCTGAGTTAACTATTGCACTGCTTTGTCTAGAGAATATTGCGGCTGCAATACTCCCTTGTGACGCACTCGTTGCGGGGCGCCACACTCCCCCTTGGTTAAATCAGCTTGTCCCCAAGCGTCAAACTACTCACATTACAGAGGTTTTTACATTTTTATACATATATGACACACTTTTATTAAAATAGAAAAACAGGTAAAAATATGCTTTGGTGTTATAAGCAAAGAAACAGGTAATCACTTTGTGCGGACCCGGCGGGCGGTCGGCTGTACTTTAACTAGAGTCCAGGCTGTAGCCGCGAGATCACACAGTCAATGATTAACGGTGCAACCAGGAAGAAGTCTCGTTTAACAGCAAAGTTCAAACAACAACAGTCACTTATGGAGGGCAGTGTTCCGGACCCGTATAGCGAACCACCCATCGCGGCATATATGGCGCTCATAGGTTACAATGTCCCCTCTATACAAGTCTCGGTTTGGATGGCCTCGCGGTAGGTGCGATTCCACATCACGGCGCCCCACAAACACTTCAGTACTCGCACCCACCTCCCATACGAATCCCCACCCGGTGGACAAGTTAAATGTGCTTACCCACCCGGTTTTACGGAATAGTTCAGGCAGTGGAGATTGGCGGCGGGCCTCGGCACGAGCCTGCATGGTGGCTTGCAGTCGAGTGTGCCACTCGTCTCTCTGGATGCGACGTACCTCTTCGTCGGAGTGATGCGGTGTGTGGATAAAGTCACTACGGCGTGCTGGTTGTTGAACCGCTCGAGCTTGGTGGGCAGTCTGGGATGGAGCCCGGTTCAACGGAACCGGAGGAGATACTGTTGCGGTGGCACCCGAGCTGATCGCCCGGCAAAAGGGTTCCTTGTGTCTCCCCAGACGAACCTGGTGTAGAGTTCCTCAGGTGAACTGTAGATCTCCTCGTCATCCCCCTCGATGACTACATCAGGCTGCTCGGCTGGCGAAGATGATGGGATGGAATCCTCTGTATCGGTGGGTGGCTGTGCTGCAAGGTTCTCCTCGGGGTCGTTGTGCAGGACTTCCAGGCTGCCTGCCTCTTCTTCTGTAGCAGTAGGTAAAGGTGTTTCAATCCCGGTTACCAGGTAGGCCTCTGTAGTTGCAGAGGAGGCCTCCGGTTCAAGGGAGAAACAAGCGACAGTCTCGGTAGTGTGGAAACTAGTCGCGGGTTCCACAGGTGGAACCTGGTAGAGATCGAGTTCTTCCATGGAGCGTGTTATGAGCTCCGGCTCAAGAACGGAATCGGTTGCGATGTTGGTCGCTGAAACGGGTCGAGTTGCGGCCTCCACCGGAATGACACAGTCTATTGGCTCAGGTGACGGAGCAGGACAGGTGGTAGGCGAGGGTGAGGCGGTCGAGAAGCTGGTGACGTCGTCTGGGCTTGGAGAAGCTGTACCCGGTCGGCTCTGCTGCATCGCATGGTGTAGTCGTCTGCCTAGGGTCGCGCTCCAGCTACGGATCGTCCATTCCACTGTCTCTAGTAACCGCACCCGGAGGTCTTGTAGAGCCTCTAGCCAGAAGTCGGGGCTGCCATCTATGGTAAGGGCAGGATCCGGACCCGGTTGGCTGATGGCTGCTCTGGCCTCCGCCTCGACCTCCCGCATCAGGTCTTGGAGTCTCATGCTGGCCATTCTTCTTTGGAGGGAAACCACACCCGTTCAACCGGTAAGACGTTCTGGTAGAGCTGGTCAAGAATTCCGTCTGTGTGTCTATGTATGACACTCCCATCTCTTCTGGGCTTTTGTAGTCCAATCGTGGGAAAAGTCTTTGGGGTCCGCCCCCATGGTTGACTCGAGCAATCAGGGCGGACAAAGAGTTTGGCGCCTTTTGTCTTTAGCCCTCCCACAGTGAGGGGGGGGTTGACTCACTCTTGGGCTTCACGTGGCGGCTTCTCGTGGCGGGAACGCCATCTTGGGCGCCATCTTGACCCAATGGTGTAAAGGCGGGAAAGTTCTTTTTAGGACGAACAAAGTCCAATTGTAGACAATAAAGTCCAGTTTAAGCACAACATACCCGTTGGTAACGGGCCTGCTCGTATCCTGTTCGTGACGCCATTTTCTGACGCACACCAGGGGCCAGGGTTACTCCCGGTTTAGACAGGCGATTCTTCTCCTTCCTTGTCACGGGTGGACCGCGCCTGCCGGTAGTGGGGCCCGGTGTAGTGCAGATCAAAATTGAGGTCGTCTTACGGGAACAGATTAAAAAGGGGTTTTAATTTGTTTTCTTCGTGACGCCACCTATGAGTAGATTCGGTAAGGGCTACCGACGCTGCGGGACCTCCCGGGGTGATGGACAGCAGCAAGATGTTACGCTCCCCACAGGCTGAGCGGTGATCCCCGGGGGCTGGAGCTGCTCAAGATGTTGTGCGGCAGCTGCGGTTACCTTAAGTTCATGACGGACAGTTCATAAGGAGACACGGACACAGTTAGTCTCTGCAACGGTTCTTTACTGTAACCAGCAGGCAGTACATGGCTTACAGTGGTTGAGTAGAAGACCGGGTGGACTTAGCAGTGATAGTGCTCCTCAGAGATCCGCAGTGTACCTCCTCTCTACCTCCTTAGCTTCTCTTGCCAGCGTCGCCCAGGAATACCAGGTCGGGTACGGGGAGGCTGCTTCAATGCCCTATCCATGATGTACGTTCTGGATTCTTTGGGGAGCCTTGGGTCCCTCGGTGGGTACACCGCTGGTTAGACGACTGGAAACTGACTGGTGGTGGGGTGCTCCTATAAAGCTGCTCCTCCACGGTGCTGGTTCGCGTGACAGAGGTGAACTGCTGCCAGCTTCGGTACCAGTGAACCGGCTGTGAGTTGTGGGCACGGGAGTCTTTTGGGAACCCGTGTAGAAATGCCCATTCCCGGTAGTTAAGGCCTCAGGTGCTGACACCCGACCGGTGACGGCCCAGGGGCCCGCACGGAGTGCGGAGCCCCCGCTCCACTCCAAGCTCTAGTCTGCTTTCTTCAAGTTCTAGACTATCTTCAGACTTGTTCTCAACTAACTGTCTAGATTATTGTGTTCTCTTCACTACCCTAACACTCCACCCACCAGGACCTATGATTGGTCCCCTGTTCTAGGTGTTGTATGTTGGGTTGGATCTCTGAGTTAACTATTGCACTGCTTTGTCTAGAGAATATTGCGGCTGCAATACTCCCTTGTGACGCACTCGTTGCGGGGCGCCACAGACAGTTTTACAGTTATTCCAACGGGGCCGAACAAAAAACCGGGAGCAGCAAGGGCAAACCTCGGGTTTCCTAACGGACCTTGGACATAAAAGCCTGTTGCACTTAAAATATGGCCCTCTTTAGTTTGATTTTATACAGCATTAATACACTATGTTTTCCGGAGGATTCGTAATGTGGCCATGAGTTAACGACAAAAAAATTTAAATTCACATGTGGGCCCTAATATCTACACCATCACCTTGCAGCCCCAAATATACCCATGGGAAAACTGAACCACACATATTTGTAGTGATACAGGGTATATTCTGAAATGTGTGTGACTGTGTCAACAATCTGGGATGGTGTACAAACAGTTTAGTGCAAAAGGGGTATATCCTTGCAACGTTATTTAGCCGAAAAAAACACCCACAACTAAACGTGTAGGGATGTATGTGGCCCTTATGCAAGTCGAGGCCATTAGGAACTGATACAAATGAGGCTTAGGACAGGCAAACCAGACAGGGCCACACACCTTAGAGGCCATTGCAGGGAAGAACATGGCTTTGTTCCACAAACATGCCAACAATAATAGCTAATTGTGAGGTCACGGAACATTGTGTCTGACCACCCTGCAGAACATTGCTTATTTGTCCCAACGTCACAATGTGACTATAAATGTGTATGTCCTGGATCATTGCCAAAGGTAATAGAATTGTGTTGCACCATGGCAGAAACAAACCCCAGTGTGGGTATGTAAACCAGCACACTCATTATAGAGCTTCATACGTACACTGTGTGCCCTCTTGTACCTGTATGACCTGATTGTCTTCATGTACTGTTTTTTGTCGTTAACCCTTATCCTCATATAAAGTGCTATGGAACCTAATGGCGCTATATAAATAAATAATAATAACAATAATAGTAAACAACAGTGCGGCAGACACATACCTTGGCATACGGGCCACCGGTTCTAGAAAGGACAGCCGTTCATAGTGGCAATATATTGTCCCGTGACCAGCTTCCGGTCCCCCCTCCATGATCCTCCGGTATTGCCGCTTGAATTGGTCGTGGCAGCTCCTCCACCGCTTCATAATGTGGTCAACTGTGAAATGATTTCAAACCGGGTTTAGACCTCTGTAACATTTGAAACACTAAAAGTATGTGTACAAATCAACAATAACATTTTATGCATGTTGTGTGTGTAATGTGTATACAAGGCACATGGACACGACAGTGCGGAACATCATCAACAGCATTACAGACATTGAGCTCACGTGGCCACAATCACAAATGGGGCAGGGCACATGTCAACGCATAGAGAATGTAATAGTGCGGGCACCAGACTCCGCTCATTAGTGGTATTTATATACACCCAACCCCCTGGCCTTCAGAGCCAGGAGGACCAGCCCTTAAACTAAGTGTACTATTGTGACCCCATCCAAATATAGGCAACCATGCGACGCGCATTATAAACACATTGAGGGCCCTGTATACCCTACTATGGGGGCCCTGCATAACCACTGGGGGCCCTGTATACCCACTGCTGGGGGGCCTGTGTACCCACGGGGGGTCTGTATACCCTAATATCGGGGGCATATATACACACTGGGGGGCCTGTATACTCTGCAGGTAGAGCTGTATACTCTGCTGGGGGTCTGTCTAACAGTGATAGCCGCTGTATACAAGGATGGCGGTCAATATGGTTTCCCACTTTTTTGGGGCTAAAGTAGGGGGTCGGCTTATACACGGGTCAGCTTATACACGACTATATACGGTAAATGCAATATAACGTGTGAACACATTTAACTCACCCATATTGCTCTGCACATCATGGCCACAACGATGAAACGTTGGGAAAACGCCCTGTGCGATCTCCCTCCAGGCTGTAGTCCGCTGGACGTTATCCCCATACGCAGGGTCAGTGGGCAGCCAAAGCAGGGGCCGAGCCTCCACCAGAGCAATTAATTGCAGGGTGTTGACAGGGGCCATGCTTACTCGGTGTGTTTCTGCGCATCCAGCCAGGCAGCTCGAGTCGGCTTATTTCCTGTTTGCACAAAGCATGGGGTTTGCTGCAGAAAATCGCTTGCCTTGCCTCAAACACATGCGAGTTTGGCCTCGGAGACAGCAGCAAAATACAGTTGCGAGTGGGGCTTCCGACACGGCAATGCGAGCGCTTTCCGAGACACATCTGCGATTTTTAAATCACACATTACTCGCTATTACTCGCTTCCCCATTCATTAACATTGGACTCGCTAGACTCGCAACGAGTAGCGAGTCCCGGGCTCGGACTCGCTAGAGTCAAGCGAGTCCGAGTAATTTAGGATTCGCCCATCACTACTGTGATGTTATCAGCAGACTACACTAGAGATTTCTACTGTGACGTCATTAGCAGCCTTAACTAGAATTATCTACTGTGATATCATCAGCAGCCTACAATACACATAGCTACTATGATATCTTCAGCTTCTTACACTAGACATGTCCACTGTGACGTCATTAGCAGCCTAAACTACACATACCTAGTGTGATATCATAAGAAGCCTACACTAGACATGACAATTTTACCTGAAGACTACACTGGATTTGTGTACATTGGATATGGCTAATGTGATGTCATCAGTAGCCTACACTGTACATGTCTACTGTGATGACACCATCAGCCTACAGTATGCATATCTACTGTGATGTCATCAGCAGACTACATTAGACTTGTCTACTGTGATATCATCAGCAGACTACACTAAACATGTCCACTGTGACTTAGTGATGGGCGAATCCTAAATTACTCGGAATCGCTTGACTCTAGCGAGTCCGAGCCCAGGACTCGCTACTCGTTGCGAGTCTAGCGAGTCCAATGTTAATGAATGGGGAAGCGAGTAATAGCTAGTAGTGTGAGATTTACAAATCGCAGATGTGTCTCGGAAGCTTCAGCCTGAAGCAATCCTAGTTTTGTCATTTATTTGCATTGCTCGTTTACTTTGTAAGTAATCCCTGACTCGCACAGATAAGATCCTGTCTTCTCTGTGTTCTGGCTGCCCCAGCTCCAGGGTCCTAGAGCCTGCCTGCTGCCTGATGTAGCAGAGCTGAGATTGTTCTCAGTCTGCTCATTCCCTGTGTACAGACATGAATGTCTGTGCACAGAGATGATGTAGCAGAGCTGAGATTGTTCTCAGTCTGCTTATTCCCTGTGCATAGACATCTATATTTATGCACAGGGGATGTAGCAGAGAGGACATCGCGTTTTGGACTGCGTCGGACGGAAGAGGATTTTTTTAATTAAAGATGGAGTCCCTAATGGCTTTTTTTTTTATTTCTAATAAAAAATTTTCCTTGTGTTGTGTTTTTTTTAAAACAATTTAATAGAAATTCATGGCGGTCATGTCTAATATTGGCGTGACCGCCATAAATTTCGGGCTTAGGGCCAGCTGATAATACAAAGCTGGCCCTAACCTCTTTATTACCCAGCGTGCCATCGCTACCAGGGCCGCTGGAAGAGCGGGGTTCAGCGCCAGAGGATGGCGCTTCAATGAACGCGCCATCTTCTGGGGCGGCTGCGGGCTGCAATTTGCAGCGGGGGGTGCCCAGAAAGCTTGGGCATCCCTGCGCTGCGGATTCCAGCCCCCAGCTGCTTAGCTGTACCTGGCTAGACATAGAAATTGCGCGGAGCCCCACGCATTTTTTTTTAATTATTTCATGAAATTCTGAGATTCTGACTCTGAGACTCTGACTCTGAGACTCTGACTCTGAAATTCATGAAATAATAAAAAAAAATGCGTGGGGCTCCGCGCAATTTCTATGTCTAGCCAGGTACAGCTAAGCAGCTGGGGGCTGGAATCCGCAGCGCAGGGATGCCCAAGCTTTCTGGGCACCCCCCGCTGCAAATTGCAGCCCGCAGCCGCCCCAGAAGATGGCGCGTTCATTGAAGCGCCATCCTCTGGCGCTGAACCCTGCTCTTCCAGCGGCCCTGGTAGCGGTGGCACGCTGGGTAATAAAGAGTTTAGGGCCAGCTTTGTATTATCAGCTGGCCCTAAGCCCGAAATTTATGGCGGTCACGCCAATATTAGACATGACCGCCATGAATTTCTATTAAATTGTTTTAAAAAAAACACAACACAAGGAAAATTTTTTATTAGAAATAAAAAAAAAAGCCATTAGGGACTCCATCTTTAATTAAAAAAATCCTCTTCCGTCCGACGCAGTCCAAAACGCGATGTCCTCTCTGCTACATCCCCTGTGCATAAATATAGATGTCTATGCACAGGGAATAAGCAGACTGAGAACAATCTCAGCTCTGCTACATCATCTCTGTGCACAGACATTCATGTCTGTACACAGGGAATGAGCAGACTGAGAACAATCTCAGCACTGCTACATCATCTCTGTGCACAGACATTCATGTCTGTACACAGGGAATGAGCAGACTGAGAACAATCTCAGCACTGCTACATCATCTCTGTGCACAGACATTCATGTCTGTACACAGGGAATGAGCAGACTGAGAACAATCTCAGCACTGCTACATCAGGCAGCAGGCGGGCTCTAGGACCCTGGAGCTGCACAGAGAAGACAGCTGGACTCGGCTCGCAAAGAAACAGCAGTTATCTGCGAGTTTCCCTGCTATCACTGGCACAGTAGCCAGTGATTACTCGCGAGTCTAATGCAAACAATGGCAATCCTAGTTTTGTCAGCGTTTCTGACAAAACTAGGATTGATATTGATTTGCATTGGACTCGTGCGAGTAATCACTGGGAAACTCGCAGAGTACCGAGTCCTGCGAGTCCCTTACTACTCGCCGAGTAACGAGTCCTAGCGAGTAGATTCGCCCATCCCTACTGTGACTGACTCGCCACCAAGGGATTGGCTACTCGGAGCTCAGGCGTACTAGTACGGGGAGTCAGGTGGTGGTCGGTACCCAAGTCCGTGCCCTTGAACGGACACCAAAAAGAGTCCGGTAATGGCACTGGCGCTGCTGGAACCTCCGGGGGATGGGCGGCAGCAAGGTGCTGTAGCCCTCTACAGGTAGGGCGGTTTTCCCCGGGGTGTTGGAATTAGGAATAGTGGATAAGGGCAGCGTAGTCATGGTGGTGTGGGGCTGGAATGATGGACACACACAAGTCTCTTTTGGTACCTTTACTGATAGAAACCGGTACACATCCAGGGATGAAGGCTGCACTCTGGGACTTCCACATTGATAGAGGTGTAGGCCTCCCTTGTCCTGTGCTTTGTCCTGAAGCCTGGCTGGCGTGAAACCTGTCCTAACCTCCCGGGTCTACCACACCTGTGTTGCTGCACTGAGGGCTGCCTCTCTGGGCTACCGCTATCTCTCCGACGGTCCCTGGCTTTCAAATGTGGGTGCTGTGGGTGTCCGGGAAGCTAAACCTCCACGGTGTTCTGAATTCTCTGCTGGGATGGTCTCTCTCTCCCTGTATGCAGACTCTGTCTCCAGTGACTTGTGTTCTGGTGGGATGAGCCGGTATAGCTCCTCTGCCCTTGTCTGGAGTGTTCCTCACCTCTGCCTTCGTCCTCACTCTCTGGAGCTCACACTGGCTCTGGCGTGCACTGGTGTCGGGCCTAGCACGGCTCCGATAACCAGCTTTAGCTCACTAGCTCTGAGCTGAACTTCAGTTCTTCTAGTGACTGCAAACTGTGGCCAACTCCGCCCCCAGCACCTGTATTTATAGGGGATCTGGCTTAACAGCAACCAGTGGGTTTCCCCTACAGGCCTGGAGTGGAAGGTGTTGTGTGTATGTGTGGGTGTCAGCTGTGGAAACTCATTGTGATCTAGTTGGTTCTGCGGCTTACCTGTCACAGGGCGACACATGACGTCATCAGCAGCCTAAGCTAGACTTATCTAATGTGATATGATCAGCAGCCTACACTAGATATGTCTATTGTGACATCATCAGCAGTCTAAACTACACATATCTACTGTGATATCATAAGAAGCCTACACTAGACATGTCTACTGTGTTGTCATCAGCAGTCTCAACTAGACAAGCCTACTGCGATTTTACCTGCAGACTACACTGGATATGTCTACTGTGATGTCATTAACCTACACTGTATATGTCTACTGTGATGACACCAGCAGCCTATACTAGGCATATCTACTGTGATGTCATCAGCAACCTAAACTAGACCTACCTACTGTGATGTGATCAGCAGCTTACACTTGACATAGCTACTGTGATGTCACAGTAGACATATCTAGTGTAGGCTTCTGAAGATGTCATTAGCAGCCTAAACTACACATATCTACTGTGATATCATAAGAAGCCTATACTAGACATGTCTACTGTGTTGTCATCAGCAGTCTCAAGTAGACAAGCCTACTGCGATTTTACCTGCGGACTACGCTGGATATGTCTCCTGTTATGCCATCAGCAACCTACACTATACATGTCCACTGTGATGACACCATCAGCCTACACTAGGCATATCTACTGTGATCTCATCAGCAGACTACACTAGACATGTCTACTTTGATGCCATCAGCAGCCTACATCGACCAGATCAGACAAGTCTTTGCTACTCAACCACCGCAACCCCCATGTATACCGGATCAATCCTCTCCCCAAATAACCCTCCTCCCATCCATCACTGAAGGAGAACATGCACACCTCCTCTCCAGATCGAACCTCACCACTTGTGCACTGGACCCTATCCCATCCCACCTCCCCAACCTCACCACAACACTTATCCCAGCCCTAACCCACCTCTTTAACCTATCACTAACTTCTGGTACCTTTCCTTCTGCTTTCAAACACCCAACAATTACACCTATCTTAAAGAAGCCATCCCTTGATCCCACTTCCACATCCAGCTACTGGCCCATATCTCTGCTCCCATTCGCTTCCAAACTTCTCGAAAAGCATGTCCACACTGAACTCTCATCCCACCTCTCATCCAACTCTTTCTTTGACGACCTTCAATCCAGCTTCCACCCTCACCACTCTACTAAAACTGCCCTGACCAAAATTACTAACGACTTGCTCACGGCCAAAGCTAACCAACGGTTCTCTGTCCTTCTCCTTTTAGACCTGTCCTCTGCATTCGACACAGTTCACCACGGAGTCTTATTACAGATCCTCTCTTCGATTGGTATCACTGACCTTGCCCTCTCCTTGATCTCCTCCTACCT